>NW_021025024.1:657823-747823 GCF_004153795.1 Camellia sinensis
ACTAAAAGTGAACACAAAGTGTGATAGATGCACTTAGTGAAACCAATCTTTAGCAACCTTTGGACCGAGTTTGGGAGCTTTTAACCTCTGGAGGACAGCCTCAAGCTGCTGGAATAGGCGTTGGATGCCTTGTGCTATGAGTTGATGAAGAAATGGCCCAAGAACAAGGGTGTTTGATCACTATAACACTCCCAAATGTAGAGAGAGGGGGAGATATAGAGAGAGAGGGTGATATATATGTTATATGTATGTATTAGGTCTGGTTTTTGCTGAACCAAAACAATGGAGAAGGAGGCTTTCTTATATAGGCAAAGGGAAGGGCTTGAAGCTTATAAGACAAGCTAAAACGAAAGGGTCAAGGGGGGAAAAGGGGGCAAGGCTTATTAAGGAAGCCAAGCTGGGGTTGCAAGCTTCTTGAGGAAGCCAAGACAAGGGATCAAAGCTTCCTTAAGTAGCCTTGAGCAAAGGGTGCAAAAAGAGGGGTCAAAGGTGGTCAAAGGTGCAAAATAGCCACATATATACACAGGGAGCAGGGTCTGTGCATCCCAGCTGGCACAGCTGGCATGCACCATGCCTGGAAGGTGCAAAAAGGTCAAACCGGCCAGAAAAGGAGGTCGTCGGCCAAAATAAATGGCCGGTCGGCACAATAAATTGCCGGTCGGCTAAATAGATTACCGATAGATTCTGCCAAGGTCAAAAAATAGCTGGTGGGTATCCAAATTGAAGCCCCGGAAGTTAGCTTTCCAATGGCGCAAACCTTGCATTAAAATTCCTTCTGTGCAAAAAGTTATGCCCTTTTTCGTGAAGCCGCGCAGATTCGATCCAACCGGGATGATGCCCGACTTCAACTGATCATATCTCCCCCACCCGGACTTGGCTCTAGGAGATTCTTGAGTGCAAAATGAAGCCCCGGAAGTAAGCTTTCCGACGGTGGTGGCCCCATAGCTAAACTCCAAGCATACAGACAGATAAGCCCGATTCTGCGAGGGCTGCTCGACTCGTTTCTACCCGGATTCATGCCGAACTTCTCCCAAATTAGTTTTCTCCTCTCCTTTCCTCTCTTCTTCAACTCCAAACTCCTAAACAAAGTGTTTTGAAGGATTTGCCTCTCTCCTTGCCGAAGAAACTGAACATTTCCCTTGCACACCTGTCTCCACCAAGTAAACCATCAGTAACGCCCAAGTCTTAAGGGCGGTCAAAAATGGGGTGTCTACAACCACCGACTCCCCCACCCTCTCTGTCCTATACTGCGCCGCTAGCTCCACTGCATCATCATCACCAAGTGGGTCCACCCTCACACTCACAGCTTCTTCTTGGGCCATTTCTATGGAATGTTTGCGAATCGCTTCTAACGTAGGAGCAAGAAAATTAAAAAACTGTTGCAGAGGTGTATCGTGCGCAACGAAGGAATTAACACTTGGGATGTTTTGAGTTTTCGTAAACAAGTAGGTGAATCGAATGACGCCAAAAGCCCATGGTTTGCCCGTATTCCAAGGATCCCAATTAATTTTCGCCAGTTTGAAAACTTTTCAAATCATCCGCCAAAACTGCCTTTCAACACCCATAATGACCTATCGTTTCATTTCTGCTCCAACGCCTAACCTCTCCCCCCAATATATTGCCACGTGTACGACCACGATGCACTGTCTACTCCCCTTACCCTGTCTTTTCCACTTCAAATCATCACTTGACACCCTGCCTCTTGAGCCCCACGCCCCTCTGCTTGGCCTTCGCGCACGGTCGCCTTTCCTCTCAGTCAGCCTCCCGCTCGGCCTTCGTGCACGGTTGCGCCTTTCGCTCGGCCTTCGCGCACGGTCGCCCCTCCTCACGGTCGGCCCTTTCGCTCGGCCTTCGCACGGTTAGCCCTCCTCACGGTCTTCCTTGTCGCTTGGCCTTCGCGCGATCAGCCCTCCCCACGGTCGGACCATCTCACGCTCGGTCCACCAACTCGGCCGCCCATCCCGATCGGACTCATCTTCCTCATACATATTCCCTTCGTTGGACTGAAGTTGCACTCAGGAATGGGGGACTACTGACATGGACAGGCCCACAAAGGCCATGAACCACTATAAACAAACCAAGCCCATCAATCGGAGCCCAATACATAACCCAGCCGAAGAAGTCCAGAACAGCTGGAATCCAATATGGCATAAGAACGAATGGCATTCAGGCGCGTGGCAGGTGAAGGACGAGCCACATCAGCAGACAAAGATCTGCAAAGTTATTGCCACGGCACATCACCATTAATGTAGCGCGTCACAGCATTTATTACGACAACACCTCCCGTCAGAACAAGGTCCCCTTACATTGAACAAGGTAAGCTACAACATAGATTTTTGGCCAGGAAGGCAGGTTGGAAGAGACAGCGAAATGATTATCAAAGAATATAAGCAAACGTTGAAGACAAGAAGAAGGTTAAGCTTTCTATCTCTAATCTCTCCCTCTATACTCTACTTCTCTTCCTAACTTGCTCGTCGGAGGGTTCACTGGGGGACTACCCCATTCCCCGTTGAACTTGTTTGCAAGTTATCCGATGGACTCGATCATTTGGGCTTGGGCTTGAGGAGCTTAGACCAGTTCGCTTCATTCACTAGGATAAACTGTATCAACAGAATATTGTTGATTTCATGTATGTACAAAGTCATTATTTTGATTTTAAATTTATATTATGATATGATTGATAGTTACCAAAGTAACATAATCGAAATGACACGTGAATATTAAATCAAGTGTAATCCTTGGTGTCTCGAATTCACCTTGCCTCGAATGGTTCGAATTTCTGTTCACCGGTCGTCCGGCCAGTCGTCCAGCAAAAAGGCTAACAGCCGCGGTTGTCACCTTGTCAACCGCGGCTGTCAATCTTTTTGCCGGATGACCAGTGACCAAAAATTCGAGCCATTTTAGCCAAGGTCAAATTCAAGGTACGTAGCATTGCACTTAAATCAAATAATTGAGTTTCACTACTCAAACCCAAGTAGTAAACTATAATGATTTTGTAAATCGCAATTCTTTAAGTATGAGGAAATTAGGTGGCCCAAAGGTGTACCACTTCTAAATAATTATTGAATTGGAATAGGATAGATGATTGGTATTCACAGTTGAGATTGGAACAGATACCTAAAGGTAATGGACCTACTTAATTGTGAATATTTTATCAACCAGTCCTATTAGTGAAAAGGAATCACCATAATTGTTAATAGTATGCCATTAGATTATCCCAAAGGTAGATCATGGTAATACTATTTATTATCGATTAAACATGTGTTTGACTTATTAAAACTCTTAGTACTAATATAGTGAGCATGAATTATTAATTTGCAGTGCTAGTTCCCGTTTCTCTACATTCGCTTGCTTCGTCTGTTCCATTTCTTAATGGAATGAACTTTTCAGATTGGAACGAACAAGTTCAATTCCATCTTGCTGTTCTAGACCTTGACTTAGCACTTTTATCTGTGAAACCGACTGCTGTTACTGATATAAGCAGTGCTGATGAAAACGCTTCGCATGAAGCATGGATGAAATCAAACAGACTAAGCCTTATGTTTATGTGAATGGTTATAGCAAACAATATCAAGTCAACTCTTCCAAAAACTGATGATGCTAAAGAATATCTTGACAATGTGGAAAAACATTTCCGAACTGCTGATAAGTCTCTTACAGGGACACTAATGGCTAAGCTTACCACCATGAAATTTGATGGTACGCGTGGGATACATGAGCATTGTAGACACCCCATTTTAACCAGCCCTAAGACTTTAGCGCTTTTTGTTGATTACCCGATGATGACAATCAGAATGTGTTCCCCAACAATCCTCAACAAGAAAAATGGAATTTGAGCTTTAATCCCAACCTTCACACATTTTTGGCCAAACTATTTTAGACCTTAAAACCCTCTTGTCAAAATATTTTTCCAAATGTTTCTACGATATTCCGAGGCTCCTATTTCAATTAAAATATTGCACTTTTCAATAAACCGAGTAAGGACAAAGTAAAAATAAATGGAAGGGAGGTGGACTCTTTAATATATATATATATATATATATTTAAAAACATCTTCTTTATAGGTTTCGATAGGTTTGGATTTAAAGAAAACAAGAGAGGATGGAAGAAAACTGGTTTAGAGAAAAGATGAGCATCAAATTGTTAAGAAGAAAGTCAACAGTCTTCACTAAATTAGGCATATCTTTTTGTACACTTGAATTTTAAATGTGAGGCCACCACCATTAGAAAGTAGACTTCTGGGGATTCAATTTAGACCCAAGAACCACCTAAAACCAAGTCCGGATAAGGGAGATATGCCCATTTGAAGTTGGACTTAAGAGCAGATTTTGTTGGCCTGGCCCAAGGAAAATGAACAGCTTTCACTAAATTAGGCATATCTCTTTGTACACTTGGATTTTAAATGTGACGCCACCACCATTGGAAACTAGACTCCTGGAGCTTCAATTTAGACCCAAGAACCACCTAAAATCAAGTCTGGATAAGGGAGATATGCCCATTTGAAGTTAAGTATAAGAGTAGATTTTGTTGACCTGGCCCGAGGGAAATGAACAGCCTTCACTAAATTAGGTATATCTCTTTGTATACTTGGAATTTAAATGTGAGGCAACCACCATTGGAAAGTAAACTTCTGGGGCTTCAATTTATACCTAAGAATCACCTAAAACCAAGTCCAGATAAAGGAGCTATGCCCATTTGAAGTTGGACTTAATAGCAGATTTTGTTAACTCGGCCCAAAATAACAGCAACTCCATGTTTCTTAGTTTTGGTTTGGTTGGGACACCCTATTTACCTATTTTTTTAATCCATTTAAGTGCACCCACTCATCCTCCATTATACCTAATCACCCAACATTGTCAAAAAGAGGTTTTGTTTGCATCCATAAAGGAGTATCACATGCAACCACCTTGAAAATTTGCCCTCCTATCATATTCTTGTCTCCCACCTTCTTTTTTACCTTTAATCTCCCTCATTGCCTATATAGAATGATCATATTGTAAGAGAGAGAGAGAGAGAGGGCCATGAAATTAAAGAGAAAAGGGTGATAAAAAAGGGAAAAATTGAGTTTTTGAGCCAAAAACATTCCTATCTTCCATATACACCACATACCTTCCATACAAACTGAAATTCCATCTTTCCTACACCTAAAACTCCTCAAAAAATTCTGAAATAGCTAAATTTCAGTAGTGATTGATCAAAGAAAAGAGAGAGTGAAGAGTGAGTGTTGTTAAAAGTGTGAAAAAATAAGAGAGTTAGCCACTTTTCCACCATACATACCCAGAGTTCCATTCTAGTTTCAAATTGAGGATTGAGAACACACTTCCTAAACTTGAGGGTAATCAAGAGGAAGTTTGGAAATCAAGAAGTTCAATCTTTCTTTGAAAGGTGAATTTCTAGTCTTTCATTTTCTTATATTTTCTATCTCATATTTGTTTTCTTGTTTCTTATTTCATAGTGTTTAGTTCTAATCCAAGTGGTTTGTTTATCTCATAATTATTTTCCTACTTTATATTTCATAGTGTGTCGTTGTAATCTAAGTGGTTTGTTTAGCTCATAATTATTTATTTTTATTCGCTTGCTTTAATTTCATATTAGTTTTGTTGTAATCTTGCATGTTCTATCTTATATTTGCTTTCTTGTTTTAGTTTCATAGTAATTGTGTTGTAATCTTGCATTTCCTAACTTATATTTTTCTTGTATTGATCTTGTACGGGTAAAGAAAAATCACGTACTTGTTGATAAAGAAATCCAACGAAGAAGACGAATAGCACCACCACACAGTCGCTATCTACAAGACAAAACACCTCCAGCCATGGCCCGGGGTCCTCTGACGCCCAAGTCAGTCCTCCAATATTATCAAAATATTTAATGGAGTAATTCATAGAGAGAAATTGCGTACCTCAACCCATAAGGGTGTTGCATATTTATAATATCCAATGACTTACCTCTCAAATAATTTGAATGTTCCAGAAGTCCTATCCCAAACAATCTCGGGTTGTTCAGGACTTCTATATCAATAAGATTTCATATCCTGATGAATTTTGCATAACATAAAACACTAATGCAGTGTTTGATAAGAATTTGATAAATGTCATATATATGATAATCCATAACCATGCCACGTGGTAATGCCTGGACCCACATAATTCTTGTGGTTATTTTTATTCCCTCTCAATTGCCCCCAAGCTTTCATTCTCTTTGAACCCAGTGAAAGAGTGGAAGCTTTCTGTTGTTATAATAAAAATAGCCGTGTAATAATGCCTAGCTAAAACCATACATAGGTGCTAGGGCTTATTCCAAAATGCATAACTTTATTAGGACTTATTTCAAAAATGCCTAACCTTGCTAAAACTTATTCCAAGAATGTCTAACCTCGCTAGGACTTATTCCAAAAATGCCTTCCAAGAATGCCTAGCCTAGTTAGGACTTATTCAAAAAATGCCTTGTTAGGACTTATTCCAAGAATGCCTAACCTCGTTAGGACTTATTCCGAAAATGCCTAGTGTGACAACCCTCACCACTGATTAGTGCTAATCCATGATTACGCATGTTAACTGACTGATTGACTGAAATCCTGAACTGATTGATTGAACGTATTAATTTGAATGCATTTCTATCTGTTTGTCAGTGAACTATCTGTTCATATTTTATGTTGACACTGCTAATTGAAGGCCTTATCGGCGGCCGAATCTGAAATTGACTAATGTTTTATGCTCGTTAGAATTTATGTAATTTTATGGTATATTTAATTGAAATGTGATTAGGTATGATTAAATTAGATTTAATAATGGTAAATTTACAAGAGTTGGACTTATTTACAAGAGTGCCACTTAGTGGACTATTCCATGAGCCATTTGTTTGATTTCCTTACGTTAGCTTTATCACTTCATCAGCCATTTTGAGAGCTACAAACCGACTAAGAGAGAGAGAGAGAGAGAGAAATTGAGTTCATCTAAAATTCTTGCTTGAAATTAGAAGAAATTGAAGGTTTATTTGCATAATTGAGCCTCTACACTTGTAATCCAAGACCTAAGGTAGAGAATTTACCTTCTTGTTCATAGTTTGAATTACTTCTTGCATGGTCCATGTTAATTTTGAAGCTTAAGGTCAAGAATTGGATTAAGATGTTGAGTTGAATAGAGGCTTAATCCATGCATGCATGTGCATATCTTGAAATTTAGAGTTGTTTTCATGGAAATTATTGCATGCATGTTCATATTTTTGGCCTTGATCCATGGATTCACCATGTTTTTGCAAGAATTGGCTCTTTGGAGCATGTTTTAGAAGCTTTGAATTCATTAGAACTCATGCATGTATGAGTTTTGCATCAATCTTCATGTTATTGGATTTTGGGTTGGAATTGTGTTTAATTGAACTACCTTTGGGCTTTGATTTCTCAAATTGACCTTTGAAACATGTAATATTATGGGTTTTGAAGTGTTTTCCAGAAAATTAGCCCAAGAGGATCGATTTTGGGGCATTAAAATTGAGTTTTGAGCTTGAAGTTCAAATCTAGAATTTCCAGATTTTGGACTCACGCTCGAGCGTGGAATCCCCCGCTCGATTCCACGCTCAAGCGGGGGATTCCATGCTCGAGTGTGCCTACTGAATTCATGCAGTCCGCTCGAGCGGGGAAAGTGACGCTCGAGCGTGTAATGCGTGTATCCAGTACTTCGCATGTTTTTACAGTCCGCTCGAGCGGGAGAATGCACGCTCGAGCGAGGACTTGTGTCTCACGCTCGAGCGGGGGTCGAGCGCCTGTCTAGCGTGGATTTCGTGCATCTAGTACTTTTGCCATGTTTTACAGTCTGCTCGAGCATGGAAAGTGATTCTCAATCGGGGAACCTTTGTCTGCATGTCCGCTCGAGCGTGGACCCTGTTTTCTGAAAATTCTGAAAAGTGTTTTAAAGTGCATCTTTGTATCCTCATTCCATCCTAAGCATTCTTAGGCCTAGTTTAAGGTATCTTAATGAGGATATTGATGTAGAACCACACCGAGTCAAGATAGGGATTAAGTTATTATTTTCCAACTATGTAGCTTAGTGTGTGTTCACTCTGTAACTGTGTAGGGTTGGCATCCGAAGACGCGTACTAGCTTATCTGTAGCCCAGAACTCTATAAGTAACAATGTTGTAAAGATATGTTCAACTGAGATTATTTTCTGAACAATGACTGTACTGCTTTATGAAATGACACTGTTTACTGAATGAATGTTTGTCCTATTTGTGAACTGTATTCGTGGCATCCATAGCAATTTACTGTTACTGAACTGTTACTGCTACTATTACAGAGATCTCTGTCGGTCCCCATGTTTGGAACCATTACTGATGGCCATCATTGGCTACTCGGTTTGTTAAGACCTACTGTACTGTTTTGCTATCGGATGTACCACATATGACTATTATATTTTCTGAATGACTGTTATGCCATGAATTATGAGCCACAAACTGAACGACTGATATACTGGTAAATGACTGTTTTCAATACTGAAGGGACATTCATTCTTAACCTCTTTATGCATATGTTATTCACTGGACTTTAGCTCACTGCTTATATATATATATATATATAGGTGTATAGGCACCAGACCGTTGCTAGGAGCGTCAGGCTAAGCTCCCGTTTTGTCAAAGCCAACCACCGTGCCTCACTGCGAGGTTCCAAGTCCTTCAAGCTAGGGCTTTTTGGGGTGTTTTAGTTATCTCCCTTTTTGTATCTGGTTTTGTAACACTGTATAGACTGACATGTGTACCCGTACTGTACTGTTATGGTAGGGATTTGGTCCCTAACCTGAATGCCTGTAAATGATGTATGTATGTATGTATGTATATACTGTTTTGTTTCTGTATGTGAATATATATGAAAAGTCTTTTTGCATGCAGACTGTCACAGCTCATTGGACATCTTTTAATTACTGTTTTGGCTTCCGCCAGCCCCTGTAATCTGTATTACTGTTAAGCAGGCCTTCGGTAATCTCGGATTACTGGCCGGTTACGGTGCTAAACCCATAGGGGCTGGTTTAGGTCGTGACAGAGTGGTATCAGAGCGATACTAAACCACGAGTTATACCGCACACACGTGTCCAAATGAGCTATAGGATGTCCTAGAAAAGTAAATAGGCATTGCATGAACATTGATAAGTGTGTGTGGCCAAGACATGAACATTTGTGCTAAAGTGCTAATGTGTTTAAGTATGCAACTACCTATGTTTATAATTGCCATAATTGTCTATAGTGAAATGGATAACGCAAGAAATACTGATAAATCTGAATCATCCGAGGCCAGAATGGCAAGGCTAGAGAGAACAGTGGAAATATTGACTGAGGCCTTAAGGCTGCAACAACAGAACCAACTGCCCCCACCTCCTCTAATACAGCTAGAGCCACCTGTTAATGATGATATAATAGCTCTGACACAGAAGTTTAGTAAGATGAAACTGCCATCCTTTCAGGGAGGCCTAGAACCCTTAAAGGCCAAAGCGTGGGTGCTTGAAACAAAAAAGTTATTCGAAGTATTTTCGTGTTCTGAAGCACCCAAAGTGCTACTGGCTACCTTCACCTTACAAGAAGAGGCCAGAAGGTAGTGGATGCTAGTCTGTGACACCGACACCGTTATGACTTGGGCTCAGTTTAAGAGAGTCTTCTTTGAGAAATACTTCCCACAGTGTGTCAGGGACAGGGGTTGTTTGGAATGACCTAAATAAGTGCACTTTTTGTCTTTTTACGAAAAGATGTGCAGAAAAGTAGAGAGATGATGTGATGGAAAAAAAGATAAAAAGATAAAAAGTGTGTAATTATTTAAGATAGCCAAACTTGGCCTGAATTTGAACAACTGAAACAAGGTACCATGTCCGTGGCTGAGTATGAGTCAAAGTTTACTGAACTCGCCGGATATGCACTGCACATGGTTGACACTGACTACAAGAAGGCCAGGAAGTTTGAAAGCGGCCTTAATGTGGAAATTCTTGACAGAATTAATGTTTTGAAACTACTTAAGTTTGTGGATGTTCTTGACCGAGCAATAATGGCTGAGTCGAACATTGAAGCATTGAAACAGACTGAAACACCAGCGTCTGAATGGCGTGGTAAGAGACGGGGTTTTAAATTCAAGAAAGGCAGAAATAATTCATCGAATAAGAAGCAAAATACAGGGTCAACAACTAGTTCCAGTCAAGGAAGTGGTTATATACCACCCTGTTCTGAATGTGGTAAGAAACACAAGGGGGTTTGTTATAAAGTCTCTGGTGCTTGTTACAGGTGTGGCAAGGTGGGCCACATGGTTAAAGATTGCCCATCCACTCCTCCGGGCAATAGTAAAGCTGCAGCCAGCGCCGCAGCATCAACTGCTGCACCAAAACCCAACCCTAAAGTTACTGGGAAAGAGCCTATAAGGCAAGGCCAAGTGTTCGCACTCGTACCGGGAGACGTACAAAATACCGAGACCGTCGTGTCAGGTATACTCTCAATTTGTGCTCAAAATGCGTATGTTTTGATTGATTCGAGGTCTACACATTCATATGTATCGCATGCTTTTTCGTGAAAATTGAATAGACCATTGGAACCCATGAACTATCTGTTAGTTGTATCTTCACCTGTTAGGGGATCCATGACTTGTGCTTACATGTACCCTGCATGTGAAATTATTGTTGGGGATGCCCATCTGTATATTGATTTACTACCATTGAATATAGATCATTTTGATGTGATATTGGGAATGGACTGGTTAACAAAATATCATGCTACCATAGACTGTGTAACAAAACAAGTTATTTTCTGTCTACCCGGACTGCCTAAATTTGTGTTTAACGGAGTAGGAGTAGTACCTCCCCCATATCTGATTTCATCCATGAAAGCTCTCAAACTGATTAGAAGGGGGTGTAAAGGGTATCTATGTTCTGTATTGACTGTACCCACTGATGATAAAACTGATGTGAACAGTATTCCTATAGTCAGATGTTTTTCCAGATGATCTGCCAGGGGATTTGATTGATAGGGAAATTGAGTTCACCATTGATGTGATTCCGGGTACGCAGCCAATATCTAAAGCTACTTACAGAATGACACCAACTGAATTGAAAGAACTGAAAGTTCAGCTACAAGAGTTATTAGATAAGAAGTTCATCAGGCCCAGTACTTTACCGTGGGGCGCTCCAGTTTTGTTTGTAAAGAAGAAAGACGGCTCACTGAGACTCTACATTGATTACCGAGAACTGAACAAGGTAACAGTGAAAAATAAATATCCATTGCCTCGCATTGATGATTTATTTGACTAGTTACAGGGTGCCCAAGTGTTCTCCAAAATTGATCTGAGATCTAGATACCACCAGTTAAAAGTCAAGACAGGGGACATTGAAAAGGCTGCCTTTCGAACGAGGTACGGACATTACAAATTTCTTGTTATGCCTTTCAGAGTTACCAATGCACCTGCTGCATTTATGGACCTTATGAACAGAATTTTCAAACCATACCTTGATGACTTTATTGTTGTATTCATAGATGACATATTGATTTATTCCAAAAGCACGGAGGAACATAAACATCATTTGAGAATTGCCCTACAGATCCTAAGAGAATAGAAACTTTATGCAAAACTAACTAAATGTGAATTTTGGCTAGACAGTGTGATGTTTTTGGGGCATGTGATCAGTAAGGATGGAATTTCAGTTGCTCCACAGAAAATTGAAGTAGTAGTGAACTGGCCTAGACCGACAAATGTTACCGAAGTCTGAAGTTTTCTAGGCTTAGCCAGGTATTACAGAAGGTTTGTCAAAGACTTCTCCAAAATTGCCCTACCACTGACACAGCTGACTCAGAAGGGGATATCGTTTGACTGGACCGATCAGAGGGAATCAGCTTTTCAAGAGTTGAAAACTCGCCTAGTGACTGCACCAATTCTCACCTTACCCTCAGGTACAGATGGTTATATTGTATATAGTGATGCTTCTCATAAGGGTTTGGGATGTGTTTTAATGCAGAATGGGAAAGTGATTGCGTATGCTTCCTGACAACTGAGATCACATGAAAAGAACTACCCGACCCATGACTTAGAACTTGCCGTAGTGGTGTTTGCATTGAAAATCTGGCGTCACTATCTTTATGGGGCGACGTGTGAAGTGTATACAGATCACAAGAGTTTGAAATACTTCTTCACACAGAAAGAACTAAACATGAGGCAGCGGAGATGGTTAGAACTGATAAAAGATTATGACTTGCAAATTTTGTACCACCCATGGAAAGCCAACACCATTGCCGTTGCATTAAGTCGGAAATTGATTAGAAATTTAGCCTGTTTACTCACCGAACAGAAAGAGTTGCTATGTGACCTTGAAAGATTTGAAGTTGAGGTCGTTTTGCGTGAACAAAGTGGAACCTTAGCTGCTATTTCTGCTCAACTGGCACTGATTGAAGAGATTAAAGAGAAACAGCAACATGATGACTTCTTGAAGAAGATCATCGAAGAATGGGATCCAAACCGAAGCCGGATTTCAAATTTGAAAGTAATGTGTTGAAATTTCAGGAAAGATTGTGTGTACCGAATGATCCTAAACTAAAAAGAAGAATTCTGCAAGAGGGCCACAATTCGAAACTGTCCATCCACCCAGGAAATACGAAAATGTATCAAGACTTGAAATTGAATTTCTGGTGGCCGGGAATGAAGAAAGAGATTGCTGATTTGTGTCAAAATGTCTTCATTGCCAATAAGTTAAAGCCGAACATCAACGACCTGCAGGTTTACTACAACCCTTACCTATACTGGAGTGGAAATTAGAACATATCACTATGGATTTTATCGTTGGTTTACCCCGCTCCAGTAAATGTATGGATTCAATTTGGGTTATTGTTGATAAATTGACTAAATCTGCTCACTTCTTACCTGTCAAAACAATTTATAATACGGACAAATTGGCTATACTCTATATTGATGAAATTGTGAGATTGCATGGAGTGCCTGCGTCTATTGTTTCTGATAGGGACTCGAAGTTTACATCGAGATTCTAGCAAAGCCTACAAACAGCTTTGGGTACTGAACTGAGATTGAGTAGAGCATACCACCCTCAGACAGATGGTCAGTCAGAAAGAACCATCCAGACTCTGGAGGACTTACTGCGGATGTGTGTTCTTGATTTTCAGGGAAATTGGGAAAGTCATCTACCTTTGGCTAAATTCGCCTACAACAACAGTTTTCACTCGAGCACTGGTATGGCGCCTTTCGAGGCTTTATATGGCAGGAAATGTCGATCTCCGATCTGCTGGGCAGAAGTTGGAGATGGGCCTTTGCTTGGGCCCGAAATTGTACAGAAAACCACAGAAAAAGTGAAACTGATTCAACAGAGACTGAAAACCGCACAAAGCCGACAGAAAAGTTATGTGGATGTCCGAAGGTGAGACAAAGAGTATGAAGTAGGTGATCATGTTTTTGTAAAAGTGACACCGATGAAGGGGCAGACTCGTTTTGGAGTCAAGGGTAAGCTAGCGCCGAGATATGTCGGGTCGTATGAAATTATTGAGAAAATCAATCCGGTGGCGTATCAAGTAGCGCTTCCTCCTGAAATGGAGCATATGCATAACGTGTTCCATATTTCAATGTTAAGGGAATACCTTCGGGATCCTTTCCATGTGATTGAGCCTACCCGTGTAGTGCTAAGTGATGACTACACCTATGAAGAACGGCCTATACAGATTGTAAACAGACATATCAAGAAGTTGAGGAATAAAGAGATTCCGTTAGTGAAAGTTGACTGGCAAAACCATGGTGGCGTGTATGCCACTTGGGAGAGGGAAGATGATATGATCAAGAGATATCCTGAACTGTTCCCACTGAATCCTGTTTTCTTCCAAAATGAAAGTAATTCGAGTTTGGAGGACCAAACTCTTTATAAAGAGGGCAGACTGTGACAACCCTCACCACTGATTAGTGCTAATCCATGATTAAGCATGTTAACTAACTGATTGACTGAAATCCTGAACTGATTGATTGAACGTATTAGTTTGAATGCATTTATATCTGTTTGTCAGTGAACTATCTGTTTATGTTTTATGTTTAAACTGCTAATTGAAGGCCTTATCGGCAGCCGAATCTGAAATTGACTAATGTTTAATGCTCGTTAGAATTTATATAATTTTATGGTATATTTAATTGAAATGTGATTGGGTATGATTAAATTAGATTTAATAATGGTAAATTTACAAGAGTTGGACTTATTTACAAGAGTGCCACTTAGTGGACTATTCCATGAGCCATTTGTTTGATTTCCTTATGTTTGCTTTATCACTTCATCAGCCATTTCGAGAGCTACAAACCGACTAAGAGAGAGAGAGAGAGAGAGAGAGAGAGAAATTGAGTTCATCTAAAATTCTTGCTTGAAATTAGAAGAAATTGAAGGTTTATTTGCATAATTGAGCCTCTACACTTGTAATCCAAGACCTAAGGTAGAGAATTTACCTTCTTGTTCATAGTTTGAATTACTTCTTGCATGGTCCATGTTAATTTTGAAGTCCAGAGCCAAAATATGGCTTAAATTGTTGAATTGAGTAAGATTTCTTGCATGTATGGTCCTATTGTTGAGTTTTGAGTTGTTTTCATGGAAATTGCTACATGCATGTTCATATTTTTGGTCTTGATCCATGGATTCACCATGTTTTTGCAAGAATTGGCTCTTTGGAGCATGTTTTAGAAGCTTTGAATTCATTAGAACTCATGCATGTATGAGTTTTGCATCAATCTTCATGTTATTGGATTTTGGGTTGGAATTGTGTTTCATTGAACTACCTTTGTGCTTTGATTTCTCAAATTGACCTTTGAAACATGTAATATTATGGGTTTTGAAGTGTTTTCCAGAAAATTAGTCCAAGAGGATCGATTTTGGTACATTAAAATTGAGTTTTAAGCTTGAGGTTCAAATCTGGAATTTCCAGATTTTGGACTCACTCTCGAGCGGGGGATTCCACGCTCAAGCGTGCCTACTGAATTCATGCAGTCCGCTCGAGCGTGAAATGCGTGTATCCAGTACTTTGCATGTTTTTACAGTCCGCTCGAGCGGGAGAATGCACGCTCGAGCGAGGACTTGTGTCTCACGCTCGAGCGGGGGTCGAATGCCTGTCAAGCGTGAATTTCGTGCATCCAGTACTTTTGCCATGTTTTACAGTCCGCTCGAGCGAGAAAGTGACGCTCGAGCGAGGAACCTTTGTCTGTATGTCCGCTCGAGCGGGGAAATCCACGCTCGAGCGTGGACTCTGTTTTCTGAAAATTCTGAAAAATGTTTTAAAGTGCATCTTTGCATTCTCATTCCATCCTAGGCATTCCTAGGCCTAGTTTAAGGTATCTTAATGAGGATATTGATGTAGAACCACACCGAGTCAAGATAGGGATTAAGTTATTATTTCCCAACTGTTAGCGTAGTGTGTGTTCACTCTGTAACTGTGTAGGGTTGGCATCCGAGGACGCGTACTAGCTTATCTATAGTCCAGAACTCTGTGAGTAACAATGTTGTAAAGATATGTTCAATTGAGATTATTTTCTGAACAATGACTGTACTGCTTTATGAAATGACACTGTTTACTGAATGAATGTTTGTCCTATTTGTGAACTGTATTCGTGACATCCATAGCAATTTACTATTACTGAACTGTTACTGCTACTGTTACAGAGATCTCTGTCGGTTCCCATGTTTAGAACCATTACTGATGGTCATCATTGACTGCTCGGTCTGTTAAGACCTACTGTACTGTTTTGCTATCGGATGTACCACATATGACTATTATATTTTCTGAATGACTGTTATGGCATGAATTATGAGCCACAAACTGAACGACTGATATACTGATAAATGACTGTTTTCAATACTGAAGGGACATTCATTCTTAACCTCTTTACACATATATTATTCACTGGGCTTTAGCTCACTGCTTATATATATATATGTAGGTGTATAGGCACCAGACCGTTGCTAGGAGCGTCAGGCTAAGCTCCCGTTTTGTCAAAGCCAACCACCGTGCCTCACTGCGAGGTTCCAAGTCCTTCAAGCTAGGGTTTTTGGGGTGTTTTAGTTTTCCCCCTTTTTGTATCTGGTTTTGTAACACTGTATAGACTGACATGTGTACCCGTACTATACTGTTATGGTAGGGATTTGGTCCCTAACCTGAACGCCTGTAAATGACGTATGTATGTATGTATGTATGTATGTACTGTTTTGTTTCTATATGTGAATATATATGAAAAGTCTTTTTGCATACAGACTGTCACAGCTCATTAGACATCTTTTAATTACTGTTTTGGCTTCCGCCAGCCCCTGTACTCTGTATTACTGTTATTACTGTTAAGCAGGACTTCGGTAATCTCGGATTACTGGCCGGTTACGGTGCTAAACCTATAGGGGTGGGTTTGGTCATGACACCTAGCCTTGCTAGGACTTATTTCAAGAATGCCTAACCTAGTTAGGACTTATTCCAAAAATACCTTGTTAGGACTTATTTCAAGAATGCCTAATCTTGTTAGGAACTACCAAAACACCAACTTGCTTATTGGCAAGAAAAACTTGCTCGGTAAGGAATCCCACTGTTGGACAAACCACTAACCTGCTCTACAAAAATTTTCAAAGTTGGTCGAACCTGCCAACCCACTTTGCCAAGCAAAACTCGCTCGACAAAGATTTTTCAAGTTGGTCAAACCTGCTAACCTACTTTGCTAAGAAAAACCCGCTCTACAAAGATTTTCAAAGTTAGTCAAACATGTCAATCTACTTCGCCAAGCAAAACCTGCTCGACAAAGATTTTTTAAGTTGGTCAAACCTATCAACCTACTTTGCTGAGCAAAACCCGCTCTACAAAGATTTTTAAAATTGGTCAAACCTGCCAATCTACTTCACCAAGCAAAACCCGCTCAATAAAGATTTTTCAAGTTGGTCAAACCTGCCAACCTACTTCGCCAAGCAAAATCCGATCAACAAAGACTTTCAAAATTGGTTAAACCTGTCAATCTACTTCACCAAGCAAAACCCGCTCGATAAAGATTTTTCAAAATTAGTCAAACCTGTCAATCTACTTCACCAAGCAAAACCCGCTCGATAAAGATTTTTCAAGTTGGTCAAACCTGCCAACCTACTTTGCCAAGCAAAACCCACTCAACAAAGATTTTCAAAATTGGTCAAACCTGCCAATCTACTTCACCAAGCAAAACCCGCTCGATAAAGATTTTTCAAAATTGGTCAAACCTGCCAATCTACTTCACCAAGCAAAAACCCGCTCAATAAAGATTTTTCAAGTTGATCAAACCTGCCAATTTATCTCTTGCCCAAACCAACTTGGCAAAGAGATAAAATTTGTAACCAAAAGGTAGTATAATTCATATTGCCCCCATGATCCATAAAACGTGAACTCCATCTCAGCATATTTGACCCAAATAATAGTCTTCATCCACGTTTGTTATAAAAACTCATATTTTTAGATAAAAATATGATATAATAATTTGACCTTCCATGTATTCGTGGTCGGAATAATAATGGATAAACTCTGTGCTCCATAGATGATCAAAATTTAGCACAATAAAATATCTTCATCCGCAGAGTAATAATGCATAAAATCCATACTACGTAAATAATAAAAATTCATATAATATCTTGGCTAGGAAGCTACTATCTTTTTGCCATGACTTATACTTTGATTTATGTAACCATATCGCAACTCATCTATTTCTTTTTCCTCCGTTGAGTTGTGTCAATCCTCTTATGTGTACGATTAACTTTACACCGAGCCTAGAAGCAACGTGGTTTATTAATTATCTTTGTTGAATTTCATCGTTTTCCACAGACGGCGCTAATTGTACGGGCAAAGAAAAACACGTACTTGTTAATAAAGAAATCCAACGAAGAATATGAATCAGCACCACCGCGCTATCGCTATCTGCAAGACAAAACACCTCCAGCCGTAGCCCGGGGTCCTCCGACGCCCAAGTCAGTCCTCCAATATTATCAAAATATTTAATGAAGTAATTCATAAAGAGAAATTGCGTACCTCAACCCATAAAGGTGTTGCCTATTTATAATATCCAACGACTTACGTCTCAAGTAATTTGAATGTTCCAGAAGTCCTATCCCAAACAATCTCGGGTTGTACAGGACTTTTATATCAATAAGATTTCATATCCTGATGAATTTTGCATAACATAAAACACTAATGCAGTGTTTGATAAGAATTTGATAACTGTCATATATATGATAATCCATAACCATGCCACGTGGCAATGCCTGGACCCACATAATTCTTGTGGTTATTTTTATTCCCTCTTAGGTCTCATATTAATTTTGTTGTAATCTTGCATGTTCTACCTTATATTTGTTTTCTTGTTTTAGGTTCATGTTAGTTTTGTTGTAAGTTTGCACTTTTTTATTTTATATTTATTTCTTATTTTTAATCTAACCAGTAGTGGATAGTTGAGCCACCTACATATTTCTTGCTTGTTCTTTTTCTTGATTTCGTAATAAAATAGGTTTTGCTAGGCCTAGTTGGCCGGTCGGTTAGCTTCTTTCGGACAAGATGGCGTAATCTTCTAATGTTGACCAATTTTCGCCGATGGTTCCAAGGAACATGAAGCTTTTATTTTATTTATTTTTATTTTGAGTGTTTTGCGAGATTTTTATTTTGATGTAATATTCTCCTCATCCCTCTCTAATTTGGTTTGTAATTATTCTTTCAAGTGTTGTAATAATTCCCCGCCCCGCTTCTCTCTATCCCGTTCTTTTACTTGCTTTCTTAATCTGTGAATACACATTATATTTTGTCTTTCATTACATCCATGCTTTGTATCCATGTTTAATGCATCTTGATTTGGCTAATTTTGCATTTTGTGGATTTAATCAATTCCTATGTGATTATATGCACTACCTCATATTCTTGAGATGATTCACTTGTCATATCTTAGAAGTTGAATCTTTAGTTGCATCTCATGAGTGAATTGCATTAAGATTTTGTATATAAGATCATACATGTTTTACTAATTTTATTTTGTAGCTTGTTCGCGGGACGTCAAACATGTAAGTTTTTATGCTTTAGTATCCCATTTGTGTGTGTTTTTCTTGCTATTTTTAGCATTCTACCATGAGGCTATTTGCTTATGTGATATAACTCTATGAATGTTAGTAGATAGAGGTTGTGTCGCTTAATTTGGAATAATGTTGATTTTCATGTTTGTAAACTCAATTTATTTGAATTGTACATCTTCAAAACTTTTTCAAAATTACATGAAATCAAGTTGTTCCAAAGTGGGTGAGATAGTCTATACTTGTATGCTTCACATAGTGATTTTTTTAGGATTTATTAAATAATCAGAATATGAACATAGAAAGTAAATAAAATTCATATCATGATTTAGTAAAGGCCAATCTTTTGATCGGGTGAGCGGGGGTGCTCAATTAATGACTTTCCCCTCTTATACCTAAGGTTCCGAACCGAAACAACTTTGATTATGACGAACAGTAGCCTTGGCACGAGTCATGGGTTTCCTAATTCCCCAAAATATTAGGTGGCGACTCTGAGATCTGATGACGCAATCCATTTCTGACAAAATATTTTTTTTGCAATAAAATTGATTTTCTAAAATTTGCCAAATGTAAACTCTCGTTTATGTTTCACATTGCACTCATGTTACTAAATCAAAGAGATCTCGGGAGTCCGAACTATTTAACGTGCGCGGGTACTCCCGGGGCATGTTACAAGCATGTCCTTGAAATGACCAATTTGGCTGCTCAATTAAAGAATTTGGGGATGAATGTAGATGATTCCTTTCTTGTACAGTTTGTTCTAAATTCTTTGCCTCTTCAGTATGGGCCATTTCAAATTAGTTATAACACTATAAAGGATAAGTGGAATGTAAATGAATTGACCAGTATGCTTATGCAAGAAGAGGCAAGACTTAAGCAGTTGGGATAACTTTTAATTCATCTCATAAATCAAGGTGCCGAAAAGAAAGGGAGGAAGCTTAAAAAGGGCATAATGCATGGACCACCTACGGCAAGTGAGTCTGCTCTAAATTCTCAGGCTCATAGAAGGAAAAGGACAATAACAAATGTCACTTTTGTAAGAAAAATGGACACTTTTAGAAAGATTGTCCTAAACGTAGGGCATGGTTTGAAAAGAAAGATAATAATTTAATTTATGTATGTTTCGAATCAAACCTAACTGAAGTTCCTTCTAATACTTGGTGGCTTGATTCTGGGGCTACTACTCATGTTTCCAATACGATGCGGGGATTCCTTTCAATGCAGAACTTAAACCCAAGTGAGAACTTCATATTCATGGGAAATTGAGTCAAAGCACCAATTGAAGTTGTTGGGACTTATCGTTTATTTCTAGATACTGGTCATTATTTAGATTTACCGCAAACCTTTTATGTTCCTTCTATTTCCGAAAATTAGTTTCATTGTCTAAACTTGATCTTGATGGTTACTCTTTTATATTTGGCAATAATAGTTTCAGTCTTTTTAAGTATACCTCTTTGGTTGGTTCTGGTGTACTTCATGATGGTTTGTATAAATTAAAGCTTGATGACCAATTTGCTGAAACCTTCATTACCCTGCATCATAATGTTGGTACTAAACATAGTCTAATAAATGAAAATTCTTCTAACTTGTGGCACAAAAAGGCTGGGACATATTTCCAGAGAAAGGTTAAAAATATTAATAAAGAATGAGATTCTTCCGAATCTAGATTTTATTGATCTTGGTGTATGTGTGTGGATTGTATTAAGGGAAAAAAAACCAAGCACACCAAGAAAGGTGCCACAAGAAGTTCAGGGCTTCTTGAAATTATCCATACAGATATTTGTGGGCCTTTTGACATTCCATCTTTTGATGGAGAAAGCTATTTTATCACATTCATAGATGATTTTTCACGTTATGGTCATATCTATTTATTGCATGAAAAATCTCAAGCAGTGGATACCCTTCAGGTATACATTACCGAGGTTGAAAGGCAATTAGATAGAAAGGTAAAAGTTGTCAGATCAGATAGAGGTGGTGAATATTATGGAAAATGTGATGAATCAGGGCAATGCCCAGGCCAATTTGCTAAACTCCTTGAAAAGTACGGCATTTGTGCATAATACACTATGCGTCACACTCCCTCTCGGAATGGTGTTGCTGAGAGACGTAACCATACACTAATGGACATGGTTAGGAGTATGTTAAGTAATTCCATACTACCTAAATCATTGTGGATACATGCACTTGTGACCGCTATGTATATATTAAACCAGGTTCTACGTAAGGCAATTCCGAAGACTTCTTTTGAATTATGGACAAGAAGGAAACCAAGTTTAAGACACCTGCATGTTTGGGGTTGTCCAGCAGAAGCTAGAATTTATAATCCACAAGAAAAGAAATTGGATTTTAGAATGATCAACGGTTACTTTATTGGTTACCCTGAAAAATCCAGAGGTTACAAATTTTATTGTCCTAACCATAGTACAAGAATTGTAGAAACCGGTAATGCCAGATTCATTGAAGATAGTGGAATCAGTGGGAGTGATAAACCACAAAATGTGGTTATTCAAGAAGTTAGGGTGCAAGTCCCATTACCCATAACTTCAAAAGAGATTGTTGTTTCTACAATTGTTGAACAACCTAATGACATGGAGCAACAAATGAATCAACCACTCCATTATGAAACCAATGAACAAATAGTAGAACGACCACAAGAAGTAGAATAACCACAAGAAGTAGCATTAAGAAGGTCTCATAGAGAAAGAAGATCTGCTATTTCAAATGATTATGCGGTTTATCTATATGAATCTGATTTTGATATAGGGACAAGTAAAGATTCGGTTTCTTTTTCACAAGCCATGGAAAATGTTAATTCTACTAAGTGGATTGATGTCATGAATGATGAGTTAAAATCAATGGATTATAATAAAGTTTGGGAACTCGTTGAATTGCCCAAAGGATACAAGAAAGTTGGTTGTAAATGGGTCTTTAAGACCAAACTTGACTGCAAGGGCAATATAAAACAATATAAAGCTAGACTTGTGGCCAAAGGTTTCACTCAAAAAGATGCCATTGATTATAAAGAGACCTTTTCTCCTGTATCCAAGAAGGACTCGCTGAGAATTATCATGGCATTAGTAGCTCATTTTGATTTAAAGTTGCATCAAATGGATGTGAAAACTGCTTTTCTAAATGGGAGTTTATAGGAAGAAGTCTATATGGATCAACCTGAAGGTTTCTCCATTAAAGAAAAAGAACACTTGGCTTGCAAACTTAAAAAGTCAATATATGGACTTAAACAAGATTTTAGACAATGGTACCTTAAGTTTAATGATATTATTACTTCCGTTGGATTTAAGGAAAACACTATTGATCGATGCATATATCTAAAGGTTAGTAAGCGTAAGTTTATATTTTTTATTTTATATGTTGACGATATTTTGCTTGCCAGCAGTGATATTGGTTTATTGCTTGAGACCAAGAAATTTCTCTCTAAGAACTTCGAAATGAAGGATATAGGTGAGGCAACCTATGTGATAGGAATTGAAATATTCTGAAATAGATTACGTGGATTGTTAAGATTGTCTCAAAAAGCATACATTGAAAGAATTTTAGAGAGATTTGATATGCAAAAGTGTTCACCTAATGATACCCCTATTCAAAAAGGGGATAAGTTCAGTCCTATGCAATGCCCACAAAATGAATTGGAACGTAAACAAATAGAAATGATTCCTTATGCATCCACAGTAGGAAGCTTAATGTATGCACAGACTTGTACTAAACTAGATATCAGTTTTGCAATTGGTATGTTGGGAAGATACAGATTTTGCTGGATGTGTTGATAGTAGAAAATCCACTTTTGGATATTTGTTCATGTTAGCTGGAGGAGCAATATCATGGAAAAGTCCAAAACAGACTATCATAGCTTCATCCACTATGGAAATTGAATTTGTGGCATGCTTTGAGACCACAGTTCATGGGTTGTGGTTGCGGAACTTCATCTCAGGACTTAGGGTTGTCAACTCTATTGCTAAGCCGCTGAGAAATCATTGTGATAACTCTGCAGTTGTGTTTTTCTCTAAAAACGAAAAGTATTCTAAAGGTGCTAAACACATGAAATTGAAATACCTTGTTGTTAAGGAAGAAGTTTAGAAACAAAGTGTGTCAATAGAACACATAAGCACACAGCTTATGGTTGCAGATCCATTAACAAAGGGGTTGCCATCAAAAACCTTTAAGGAACATGCCGATAGAATGGGTCTTGAACGTATCCCATAATGGCATTTATTTTTATGTAATAGATTGCTTTATGATTAGTTATTTGACACTTTGATATCATTAAAGTGTTTTTGATATATTTCCTGCTATGAAATGAGTACGTACATATATGAGAATAAATAAATGATAACTGGAATAGTCTTTCATGAAAAGACATTATCGTTAGACCTATTTATACTCTTCACTTAAAGTGCTATGTTAAACTAGTTGTTAGTGTTGTATTACATGGAAGGGACTATATCACTATTGGTATAGAACCGCCATGACTCACATTAGTGAACTATTTAATTGTAGTATTATGATGATGACCAAATTAAATGTAATATTGAGTATGATTTATTGCGCGCCTGATATTAACCCTGTTAAATCATAACGTAAGTTATCATATGGGCCAAGTGGGAGAATGTAAGACTAAATTAATTATTTAGTCATTATGTTGATTCACATGATATGGTAATATGAATTAGAGATTTGGCAGGATTATGATTCCATATTTTTGCTACAATTAATTGGTAAATAAAGAAAAGTGTTTTCCAAGTATGAAAGTGAAATCATTGTTGAATAAGGAAACTGGTCTTCTCTCTACCTATAAAAAGACATTCAAACTACCCATCAAATTATTCTGAATTCACATTATTCTAAAGAGGGTTAAGAGAGAGAAACTGTTTTCCCATAAACCTGAAGGTTAGGGTTTATTTTCATTCATCTACTGAATCTCTGAAGTTTTATTTTTCCACAATAATGGATTCAGGTATGTAAAGTTGTTTACATGAAAATCAGGATAGTTCTGGATTTTGGGTCATGATGGTTATTATGCATAACACTATAAAATTATTTACATATGAATCGAACAAGAAAATGGTTTCTGGTTTTTCTTCTTTTTTTTTTTTGATATAGGAGAATGCCAAAGGTTAGATTACGAGACACTGGACGCCTCTAACTGAACAAGAAAATGATTGTTGATTTAATTATTTTGTGTTTAAAATATTTTGTCCATATATTGTGACATGGACAGGCCCACAAAGGCCATGAACCACTATAAACTACCCAAGCCCATCAATCGGAGCCCAATACATAACCCATCCGAAGAAGTCCAGAACAGCTGGAATCCAATATGGCATAAGAACCAATGGCATTTAGGCACGTGGCGGGTGAAAGACGAGCCACATCAGTAGACAAAGATCTGTAAAGTTATTGCCACGGCACATCACCATTAATGCAGCGCATCACAGCATTTATTACGACAATACCTCCCGTCGGAACAGGGTCCCCTTTATCCTGAACAAGGTAAGCTACAGTATAGACTTTCGGCGAGGAGGGCAGGTCAGAAAAGACAGCGAAATGATTACCAAAGAATATAAGCAAACGTTGAAGACAAGAAGAAGGTTAAGCTTTCTATCTCTAATCTCTCCCTCTATACTCTACTTCTCTTCCTAACTTGCTCGTCGGAGGGTTCACTGGGGGACTACCCCATTCCCCGTTGAACTTATTTGCAGGTTATCCGGTGGGCTCAATCATTTGGGCTTGGGCTTGAGGAGCTTGGACCAGTTCGCTTCATTCACTGGGATAAACTGTATCAACATATTGTATAGTTAAGAAATGGTTCAACCATTCAAACTTGGCATATATTATACTTGTATATTATATACTATATATTACTATTGGATAAGTTTGGATTTTTGAATTGGAAATTTGACAATTAAACGATCATCACTTTCATGGGGTATTAAGTGATCCATTATATTGTCTGATCTATTTGAATTTGAATGATTTTTGTGAGTTTATGTTTGGTTTGATTCATCAATCCGTTAAGAGAAACGTCAACAATACTAATCACATGTCCCTATTCTTTTCCCAAAAATATGTTTTGTTTCAATTTCAAAATCAGTTTTCTTTTTTTCTTTTTTTGAAAAAAAATAAAAATTTGTTTCAAAAAAATAAACACCAAAAGGTATTTTTGAATTTTTGAAATTTTTTTTTCACCATCAAACAATGTAAAACTATATAAAAATAATGTGTTTTTTATTTATTACTTTTTTATTAAATTAAATTTTAATTTTGTTTAAAAAAATTAAAAAAACAGATTATGAAAATCAAATTAAATAGAACTTATTTTCCAAATTAATTGAACCAAAAATGTAAGTATTGAGCTTGGCTTGAATTTATATTTGAGCTTGGTTTCAAATTCGTCTAAGTAAATATTAATCAATTTCGAACTCAACTCAAAGCTTCAATAGAAGTAAAAATTATATTACTATATAAATTTTATATACTTATAGAATATAATTTATATTATTATTTATGTATATAATAATTAAACTAAATTTAAATTTGGTTAAATTACATTATTAATTCATAAAATTTTAGTGAGATTTCATCTTCATACCTATAGTTTTAAATGAAAAACAACACGTGAAAAATCAGAAAAATCAAAGTAGTTTTTGGCTATTATTATTATGAGGTGTTTTGAGAAGTTAGTAAAAAATTACTTTTTAACTTTTTGCCACTTTTACAAAGTGATTTGAAAAGTTGGTAAAAAGTTATTTTTTGACTTTTTAAATTAATATTTATTTATGATGTTACATCATAATCAAATGATCAAAATATCTCATCCAAATTAAGAAATTTACTCTCAAGTTGTAAATATGAAGGGTAGTCTTGTAATTTCACAGCTTGCATTTTATGGTCTTACCAAATAATCAGCCCGCCTTTTCAGCTCGCTATGGGCTACGTTTTTGAGCTGCAAAACGCAGCTTTTTTTAAGTTCCCAAATCACCACTATTTGTCAATTGATAAGAGAATGTCTATAATATAAAAATTATTTGTCAATTGATAAGAGATTGTATATAATATAAAAATAATTCTATCTAAATAATCACAGTCCAATAACTGAAAAAAAAAAAGGCTCAACGACCAACCAATCTTAAGAAATGACCTTGAACAATAATAATAATATAAATAAAATAAAATAAAAAACCCTCATTAAAAAGAGAAATTATTAACTTTTGCATTTAGCAAAGTTTGACCGACCTCATTGATAGAATTCATGTATTATTGATTGATGTGTATTGATTGATGTGTATATTGTGTATATTACAAGGATTTATATAGGAGAGGATTTGGGAGTAAGTGAAGGTGGTAGTGGAAGTGGTAGGTGGAGTGGGTGGTAGTGGAGGTGGTAGGTGGAGTGAGTGGTAGTGGTAATTTATATTTACACAATTTACATTAACAGCCCTCCTCAAACTCAAGGAGGATAGGCACTAGCCAACTTGAGTTTGGAGAGAGTCACAAAACAGAAAAATAAACTAATAAATAAAATAGGATAGGAGACACGGTATGGTCGTGTCAGACCGATGTAGCAGACAGTTTATGGGGTCATGTCGGACCGTTGTAGCAGACAGTTTACGGGGTCATGTCGGACCGTTGTAGCAGATTGTGGTGGTGCACCAAGGGGGTGACTTAGGGAGTGCGCCATGAGCGACTTATACATGATACTGGTATAACCCCCCCTCAAACTCAAATAGGACAGTTTATGGGGTCATGTCGGACCGTTGTAGAAGACAGTTTACGGGGTCATGTCGGACCGATGTAGCAGGACAGTTTACGAGGTCATGTCGGACCGATGTAGCAGGACAGTTTACGAGGTCATGTCGGACCGATGTAGAAGGTTGTGGTGGTGCACCAAGGGGGTGACTTAGGGAGTGCGCCATGAGCGACTTATACATGATACTGTGTTCATGTATTATTGATTGATGTGTATTGATTGATGTGTATATTGTGTATATTACAAGGATTTATATAGGAGAGGATTTGGGATTGGGAGTAGGTGAAGGTGGTAGTGGAGGTGGTAGGTGGAGTGGGTGGTAGTGGAGGTGGTAGGTGGAGTGAGTAGTAGTGGTAATTTACATTTACACAATTTACATTAACACTCATGATCTGATAAATAGAAGTGTATAAGAATGATGAATTGAACTAATACAATTGGGTGACTTTAAGTGGAATCATAAGGCTATGTATATATAATTTATTAATGTATCTTTTTGGTCACAAATTGTTAAAATGTTCATACCAGTCCTTTTTTTTTGGGGCAGGGCGGGGCGGGGTGGGACCAATCGGATAAAAGTAATTATAAATATGAAATTTTATTATATTAAATTAGATAATAAAAAAATTATGGGAGATTTATTTATAAGTCCTTTTTCAGATACTTATGCTAGGCTAAGTCCTGTATAATTTCTTATTGAGTTTCAAGTCTCATTTAGATAGGAATGTATTTCACAAGATCCTACGTAAACGTAACGTGACGTGACACTTACATAAACGTGACGTGACGTAACATGATATCTACATAAACGTAACGTAACGTGACACTTATATAAACGTAACGTGACACATATACGTAACGTGTTACCTACATAAACATAAACGTAACATGACACCTACATAAACGTAATGTAACGTGTCGCATTACGTTTCGCAAACTTAATGAGTTTTTATTTTTTTAAATTGAATGTGAAAATGTTGTTGGTTTATGTTGGTGTCACGTTACGTTTTATATAAATATGATCTATAGTAATATTCAATTACGTTACCATAGATCATAGGTATGACATTATGTTTATGTAGGTATCACGTTACGTTACGTTTATGTAGATATGATCTATGGTAACATTCAATTTCACAGAATGTTACCATAGATCATAACTGTCACGTTACATTACGTTTATATAGATATGATTTATGGTAACATTCAATTTCCTATATATGGTTTTACTATTATTTATGATATTAACAACTAATATTGAAGGCAAATGTATCAACAAACTTCTCACAGGACTTATAGAAACATAAGTTTTTTAGTAAGACTATATATAGCATGAGTCTTCCTAATAAGACTTATAAATAATTTTTTCAAAAATTAATAACAGCCAGAACACTAATAATTACCAAGCCCAACAAGAAATAACTCAAATTTGAGGAGAAATAAGAACTATAAAAGTTGAACTTACAACTTTATACTACAAAGCGGTACTACATAATCATTAAACTAAATGCCTTAATTCACACCACCGAATGGTTGGTTCAATGGGTTAATATTTGAATTTTATCAGTTAATGCTTGGGTTTAAATTTTTATAGTCACTTGATACAATTAAACTTATTCTTCCAGACCCACATCATGTGGTGGGACTTTAGTTTCGGCCAACACAGGTGCAATGAGATCTCTTGCAAATTGTTATATGGTATTAAGGAAGAGGATAAATTACAAATATATTTCTTAAAATTTGTTTGAAATACAAATTATTTCATGTGATTTGAAAAATTACAATTACTCCCTTATTAGAATTTTTTATTTAACAAAATTAATTAAAAAAATAAAATTCATAATTGTTATCCTATGCAATAATAAAATTACCTAAATTATTAATTAAAACATATTTTTAATATCATTAAAAATCATTAATTGATTTGATGATTTATTAATAAAAGAGACGATTTATTATGAAATTAGAAATCACAGGGATGGAATATAATTTTGAAAACTACAGGAAATGATTTGTATTTTAATTAAATCTCAGAGAATGTATTTATAATTTATCCTAAGGAATAATCGAATACATGGAATAAGGTATCTACATTTCAATTTGATAAATCAAAAAAAAAAAAAAAACATGTGGTTCACATGAGTCTTTTGTGGATTTTTTCATCTCAAATATTACCAGACAATTGACGGAAGATCACATCCATATCTATACTATACATTAAGTGAAAGGGAGTTTTTAACCCCAAACTTTGTGGGAGTTCCAATCTCTCAATCTAAATTTTTTAATTTTTTGATTTAAAAAAAAAAATCTTAGCATTTATTAACTTCTTCTAACTCCCAAGTCTTACCCTCATAATAACACTTTAATGCATTAAGAACAAGTATAAAAAAAATTCTTTGAAATTCAACACATATGAATTCCTTGAAAAGTCTCAACACATATGATTATTATCTCTCATAATAACAATTTAATGCATTAAGAACAAGTATAAAAAAAATTATTAAAAAGTCCAACACATATAATTATTATCAAAATATTAAACTTTAATATAATAAAATAATAAAAAAAACATTTAATTCATTGAAAAGTCCAACACATATGATTATTATCAAAATATTAAACTTTAATATAATATGAAAATGAAAAAAAAAAAGACATTTAAAAAAAAATATTTAAAAATCACAATTCACAGCTCCAATCTCCTAACCTTAATTTTTTTAATTTTTTATTTAAAAAAAACTCAGCATTTATTGATTTGGTCAAAATCTCCTGATCAACATTTATTAACTTTTTTTTAATCCACATGTCTTTCCACATGCCTGCATTTATTGATTTGGTCAAAATCCCTAATCAGCATTTAAAATCTCTTCATACAAATAATTATAGATATAACCCGTGCATAGTTACTGCAGTAGCCTTTTTAATTTCTCATATACACCATGGTTAGTGATAAGATTGTTAAATTATTTTTATAAAAAATCTTGAAAAACATAATTTATAGATTAAAAAAAATTTAAAACAAATATAAATATCTATAATTATCCCGTGCATAGCACAGGTGATAGGCTAGTTATATATTAAGCAAAAGGGAGTTTTTAACCCCAAGCCTTATGGGAGCTCCAATCTCTCAATCTAAATTTCTTAATTTTTTGATTTTAAAAAAAAAATTCTTAACATTTGTTAACTTCTCCCAACTCCCAAGTCTTACCCTCATAATAATACTTTAATGCATTAAGAACAAGCATAAAAAAAATTCTTTGAAATCCAACACATGAATTCTTTGAAAATTCCCAACACATATGATTATTATCACTCATAATAACACTTTAATGCATTAAGAACAAACATAAAAAAATTTCGTGAAAAATCCAACACATATGATTATTATCAAAATATTAAACTTTAATATAATATAAAAAAGGAAAAAAAGAAGACATTTAAAAAAAAATATTTAAAAATCACAATTCGCATATATAGATAATTATAAAAACAATCCGTACATAACACGGGTGATATGCTAATTAAAATATAATTAAAAGTATGAAAATTAAATTGATGATATTAAAATTACAAAACTCAAAAAAAAAATCTAGCTAAAATTAGAGAGACAGACAGATAATGCAATTTATCTTTTTTTATTTTTTTTATTTTTTTATTTTTTTGCTTTGTTTGTTTTAGGTAGAGTACAACTCAAATACATAACAAAATGAGACAAAAAGAAGATATAAATGGATGGAGTTGGAGATAGAACTGACATCTGCAGAAGTTGAGGCTGTTTTAGTTTTTGCATCCCAAAAGGGCGCAGCTATGCACAGCAAACGTTTTATCCTCTTAATAAACAAACAAACAAACACCAGCTAATCTTTTCCTCACTTAAAATGCTTTAATTGCATCATCAACCAAACAACTGTAGGTCATTCCATCTCTTTCGTACCAACCCAACCCCTCTCTCTCTGTCTCAAATCAAACCCTTTCTCTCTCCTCTCTGTCTCTTCTTTCCTAAATCTTCCCCAATTTCAGTCTCCCTCTAAAGCTTCCACAACCCACTTCGATCTTTCACAGCTTTTTCACGCCCTCATTTTTTCTGGGTTTGAATCGAATAACCCAAAAAAGTACTCAAAAAATGGTGATTGTGGGATTGGTATGAATGAAAATTCACAAAATGGTGATTGGGTTCATGGTCATGACTCGTTTCGCTTCATCATCATCATCTTCTGGGTTGTCTTTACTATTGAGCTCCTTTGATCTCGATGTTGCTGCTGAATGTCGATTCCAATTGCGCCAGCGATCGGCATTGAAGTGCTATTCTATTGCCTCCGAAACTTTCTTCGATCACCTCCGCATTCATTTTGGATTTCTCTAATTAGGCTTTGGAAACAGTTTGTTTTTCTCTTCTTCTCGCTTTTCCTGCTAGGTGTTTGTTTATTTGCCGGAATGAATTCCGGGAATGGTTCGGGTATGCCTTATTCCGGCAATAGTTTGAAAAGCATTTGTTTGTTTGGCGCCGCAGAGCCTCCTACCGCTGATGAAGATTATGTAGAGAAAGACCCGAGAGCTCGATACGTTCGGGTAATCTACTATATTTGGATATTTGATTTGGCATTGTAATTGGATTGGCTTGTTCTTGCTACTAAAATTTGAATTTGGTATAATTTGTGATTCTATTACATGTTCTTATGAGTTTTTCCTTGATGGGTTATATTTGAAATCTTGATTTGGCATTGTATTGCATTGGTTTATTCTTGTAACCAAAATTTGAATTTGGAATAATTTGTGATTTTTTTTTTTTTTTTTGCTTCTTTTTTCTAATATATGTTCTTTTGAGTTTTTCCTTGATGGGTCATGTTTGTATTGGAGCTGCAATGCTGAATTTATTACTGTTGTCGAATTGAACCTCGTGCTCTTGTACATGATGTAATTCACTCTGGTTAATGTTTGGCATTGTCTTAGAATACTGCATTACATGGTTGCCATTATTCCCTTCTTTTCTTTGTCAATTTTTTTTCTCACTTTTCATATGTATTGACATTAGTTCTTTATATGCTGTTTGGTTATTGAGAAATTGGAAGACCTCAGGGACAAAGGTTTAAGTTTTCCAATAAAAAATATTCAACTCAAACAAGAATGTATAATAGTTCACAAAAAAGGAGAAAGAAAAAAGAATGTATATGATTTTGTGACAAGAGTTCAGTTGATAATTCTGGCTTAATAAGAAACTAAACAGCAGTCAAATGTGAGACTTACGGTTTCCACTCCTTTTCTTGTCCTTGCTCTTCTAGGCAACCGCCCTCTCAACAGTAAAAAATTCTGATTAGATTGACCAGCCATATAATGTTCATATCAGAGTTGTTAATTTATTGCATTTAACCCTTATTCATTTGGCACTGATTTCTTTCTTGTAATTTTTTGCTCTTTGACAGTACAATGAAATCTTGGGCAAGGGTGCATTCAAGACTGTGTATGGATCTAAACTTAAAATCTTTCATTTGTTTTTTCGCAATTCGTTGCGTTAACTATAGTCCAGATGTTAATCCTTTTCTGAAAGAAGCTTTCATTAACTCTGTTTGTAGCTACAAGGCATTTGATGAAATTGATGGAATAGAAGTTGCTTGGAACCGTGTGAAGATTGATGATGTGGTGCAGTCGCCAGAACATTTGGAAAAATTGTATTCCGAAGTCCATCTTCTTAAAACATTGAAACATGAAAATATCATCAAATTCTATGATTCATGGATTGATGATAAGAAGAAGACCGTCAACATGATCACAGAGCTCTTCACATCTGGGAGTCTGAGGCAGTAAGTTCTCTTGATTTTTTTCTCATTTGTTTGTTTTAACTGGAAAGTGTTCTTGAATTAATCATGTAAATTGCCTATCAGATACCGGAAGAAACACAAAAGCGTTGATATGAAGGCTATAAAGAATTGGGCTAGGCAGATTCTCCGAGGTTTAGACTATCTTCATTGTCAAAATCCGCCAATTATCCATAGGGACTTAAAATGTGATAATATTTTTGTTAATGGAAACCATGGAGAAATTAAAATTGGAGACCTTGGATTGGCAACTATTATGCAGCAGCCTACCGCTAAGAGTGTTATTGGTAAGAGTTAATTCCTTTAATTGATTTATTTTGAACAAATAACTTTGCTTTGAGTGTCAACTCTTTCTGTTTTCTTTATTAGGAACTCCTGAATTTATGGCTCCAGAGCTGTATGAGGAGGAATATAATGAACTGGTGGACATATATTCTTTTGGGATGTGCATGTTGGAAATGGTTACATTTGATTATCCTTATAGTGAGTGCAAGAATCCAGCTCAAATCTATAAGAAGGTTACCTCGGTAAGTTTGCTTATCTTTGGTTTCATTATAATTATTTTCTAGTTGGTAGAAAATTCTGATTCATTTATGCTGTAGATTAACTTAATTAGCCAAACCACGTTAAATTTTGGTGTCTTCTTATGGTGATGGTTCTTGGCTTTGTATTTATTTTTTGGTGGTAATTACACCAACAATTTAAATGACAATCCAATAATGTGTTGAATTGCAGGGTATTAAACCGGCCTCCCTTAGCAAGGTGAATGATCCTGAAGTTAAGCAATTCATTGAGAAATGTCTGGTTGCGGCGTCTCAAAGATTGCCCGCCAAGGAACTTCTTAAAGATCCATTTCTTCAATCTGAGACTCTAAAGGTGGCCATTTGTGATCCGTTGCAGTTACCTAACCAACTTCCCCGATCATTAAGTTTATTGAACTCTGGGCCTCATTCCATGGAAATTGATCCAGACTATAACCACTCCGTATGTACAGACTCCAACGGTTGGAGTCCTTGTTTTCCAGTTGTTGAATTCCAGAGGGTGCACCAGAACAATGAATTTAGGTTGAAGGGGATAAAAAATGATGACAACTCAGTATCATTGACCTTGCGAATTGCTGACTCGGGTGGTAAGTGGATGGCCATTAACTTGTTGATTGTTGTACTAGTTTCATACCAAACCAAACTAAGCCTTGTGTCCCAAACAAGTCGGGTTGTGCACATGAATCAGTTTTTGCCATTCAGCTGTATCATGGTCTATATGCTCAGTCAGCCCTTGTATTTACGCGTATATTCATATTAGGATTCATGTTCATAAGGGATCTAATGATAATTTTTACATGCTGTCTGTCAGACTACCTAACACACAACCCTCCTCCTTTATCCGGGCTTTGGGACTGGCTGTATAAAAGATTAAACAATAAGCATTACACGAGCAGAGTCGAACAGTTGTTTCGTAATATAATAATATATCATTGTTTTCTTACTTGCAGGCCGAGTAAGGAATATACACTTCCACTTCTACCTTGATACTGACACTGCACTATCGGTTGCGGGTGAGATGGTTGAACAATTGGACTTAGCAGATCATGATGTGGCATTTATTGCTGAGTTAATTGATTACTTAATAATGAGAATTCTACCTGGATGGAAACCTTCATCAGATTACAACTCAAGTGGAATGAGAAGTACATGTGTAGGTTCTCCAAGACTTGGCAATGATCTAAACTCAATGCCAAATCCATGGGATACAATGCTAACCTGTCGTCCACCAGATGGATTCTCTAAGTTGAATACAAGACCCGGAGAAGGTTATGTACAAGCCAACGAAGCTACCTTGCTTAACAACTCTGATTGTGCTACTCCTCGTGCTGTACATAGTAGGTCTCCGAGTTTGGCAAACTTTGAAGATGACGAGTCGCAAGCATCAGCCGCTTCCGAGGTGATGTCACAAGATGTTTCTACAAAGAATGATAAACTGAGTGGATCTGTTGAGTTTGTCATTGATGAAAGCTCGAAAGCCTTTAGTGGGTACAGCTCTGAGATGGAATTCAGGGATTTATACTACAATGATTTTGAATTTCAGGGAAATTTTGGTTCTGAAGAATTCACACCGATGAATGAATTGAGGAAGAGCTCTGAATTGTCCTTTGTTGATTTAAGCGGACCTTCTAAAGTCATGAGCTTGACAAGTTGTTCATCTTTGTCCTTGTCGGAAAAAGATCAGGATGTTGATCTTAAGTTGGAGCTGGATGCAATTGATGCACATTATCAGCAATGGTTTCAAGAACTCACGAGGATGAGGAAGGAAGCGATGGAGGCCACCAGGAAGAGATGGATGACGAAAAAGATGGCGGTACAATGAACGTGAATATATTATTTTATATTTTTTCATTTAATTTATTTACTTGGGGTGTGGAAGATGTTTCTTTGTGATCTGCAACTTCCATTAACATTGTTACATTTGGATTTCTTTGTATGTTTTATGATTTGGAACCTTCATGTGGTGGATGTGGCTTCCTTTTGTAGAACTCATTACCCCTTTCTGTAATTAGAGAGGGAAGGTTAAGCTAACCCTAGTTTGAGAGTGTATATATAATTGTCCATTTCATTCATTGTTTACCTCACACAACTGTTCTTCATCATCTTTTTACAAGAGCATTGCTTAATTGGTTGCTCTAAACAGTGATGTGTTTCCATTTAAACTCTGGTCCATTTTCTAGTGATCATTAGCAGATCATGACGTGGCATTTATTAGTGAGTTAATCGAATACCTGAACACACACTGGCATATGTTTTTCTGAGTGAAATTCATAGAATAATAAATGAAATCTACTGGCTTACAAATATGCATTCAATCTTTGAAGAAAGACTTGTGGGTATTAAACCCTTATAACTTACAAGCCAAGTTTCTCATCTAATCTAATTAATATAAGTTTTGTTGTTTTTTGCTTTTGTTTTCTATTAGAGGATTGAATTCTTTTTCTTGATGGAGTGGGTAAACCAATGACCAAGTAAAATATGGTTATGACTCTTATTATTTTGAAGACATCTACATCATGGTGTAATATTTTAATATAGAATATGTCTAAGAACATAGAATTAAACACAAAATATATATCAATGAATAAATTTTTTTAGATGTAAATCTAACCGACAAATATTGTAAAATTTTATCTATTCATATATATTTTCTCTGCTCAGTTCTATGATCAATTTTTGTGTTCGTAACAGAACTGCTTAATATAATGCATTAATCTCTTTTAGGGGACCCTTCAATCAATCTTATCAGCATCCACCCCCATTGTTTATATCATTTCTCTCTTTGGAATCTTTCACTCTATCTTTTATTTTTAGTTCTATTTGTTTGATTAGATTCTTCCCTAATCATTGATCCCACACACTACTAAATTCAATCTTTCATTGGTCTTAAAGTCTGTTTCAAGGTTGATTTTCAGGCGATTGTTTCTGGGTTTAAGTTCTGGTATTCAATCTGGGTTACGAGTTTGAATCTCAGTTTGATCTTTCATAATTTTTAGCAAGAACACTGGGGTGGTTGATGGAGGAATTTGTTGGTCCCAGGTTGTACAGCTGCTATAAACGTCGAAACCGTGTTGCTCTTCATGATGACATTATTTCCAAAGGTTTTCAGGTGAAGTACCCACGTTTTGATTGATAGTTTTGAAGTTTCAATATGCTAATGCATATTTTTTATCTAAACTTGAAGCAAAAATGCATCTGTATTTAGAAAATATACTCAAAATAGTGTTGAGTTTGAGTGTATGTTGTAAATTTAAATGTGGTACGAGTGTTGATCAGATCCAGTATGAATCTATTTGAAACATACCAAATTCTGAATACATTTTCTGATTTTATTTTTTCCCTTCATACATGATAAACAAGCTCATACATTTAGCCTCTTATTTTTCTGAATAATTTTTTAGAAAGAACGAATATACCAGACAAACTTATACGTTTAGTTCAAAGTATGAAACCTTGGAGTAAACAAAATAGTAATTAGATAGGAAAGTTGTAACCACATCTTTGTTTTTGGATTTAACACTGCCATGGGATAGTAATATATTTTTCTTTTAATTAGTAAGACATAAATTATAAATATTACGAGAATTTGTTGTCAGGCCAAAAACAGACGAGCATTTCTATTCTCTCATGCAACCAACATTGTTGTGGGTCCTAAAGAGGACCGACATCTTATGACTGGTCTCCACACGGTTGCCGATGTACACTGCTCCGATTGCAGAGAGGTGCTGGGCTGGAAGTATGAAAGAGCCTACGAGGATTCTCAAAAATATAAGGGAAAATTGTGCTAGAAAAATTCAAGATTGTGAAGGAGAATTGGTAAGTTTGTGTGCAAGAAGAAGGCCCTGAAGGACTTGTTGATGCGAAAGCCGCATTTTTTTTTTCATCGGTGAAAAGTCACATGTTGTTGAAAGAATTCTCATCAATTGAATGATTTAATGATTATTTGTCAAATGGTTAACGTTATTGTACAAATTAAGAATGCTCATTATTGTATGTCTATGCACATTGAAGATGGAAAATCATTTTGCTTCCTCTAATTTCTTGATGTGCAGATTGACTCGAGCACCATAGCCGATCTACGTAAATAATGATGGTTGCATTGCAGGTCAGCTTTGATAACGGAGTCAATCTAAGAAGCATTGCTCTTCTTGTTTACGTTCCCTTATTGTTTTTCTTTGAGAAAAACCAACTTCAATAAGCTTGCTTGCTTGCTTGCTTTTATGTGATGATATATGTAGACTGGGGACCTATCATACTTCTATTTTAGTAGCTAGTTGGTCCAAATTGTTCGAATTTGTGCATGTTGGTCGACTGTCCAGATGTCCTCTTAGACAACCGGTGCAACACTTGTATACCGCGGTTGTCACCCTATCGACCACGACTATCACTTGATTGCCAGACAACCAGCAAGTCAAAATTTGAGTCCTTCGAGCAAACTCAAATTCAAATTACGTAGCATTGTTGAATTGATAGCAAAGAAAATTTGATATGTCAGAGCAAGAAAATTAAAGAGAAATTTTCATTGCCCCAGTGCAGACTTGGAAATCTTACATTCAAATCCTTTAATTGATACCTTTGTTGGATTGTCCTCATGTGTGTGTGAATGTGACTAATCTTTTCTTTTCTTTTTTTCCTTAAAAGGTCCTTTTTTTTTTTTTCTAAAATAATTGACACAAGTGATTTTTGCTTTTCAATAAATGTTCGAATGTTCACTATTCTTAACATTGTGTTTAGTTGATATATTAATTGGTTCACTAATTGACATTAATAGCATTACTCGTTCTTTTAGAGTAATGTTATAAATACTAACTAGTATACCAACTAACACACTAACTAAAATATAAGCATTTACTTATTCTTTTAGAGTAATGCTACAACTACTAATTAGTATATTAACTAAAATACTAAAGTAAGAAACAAAATATACATATAAATTTCATCAATTAATATGAATCTCACCTAATATTATATCTAATTGATACACTAGATAATGTAGGTAGCATTACTCCATTTTTTATGATCATAGTAAACTTATTCAATCCAGTATGAAACCGTATTAAATTTTATAATTATTAGTGAAAAACCTGCTATGCACGAAAATATTAATAAAATGTTTTTATATAAAATAATATAAATAATTAGATTTTTGTATGTAAATTATAAAAATAAAAGTAAAAATATTGAAATCTACAATTTAAGTTTAACAATTTTATCACAAATTATGTATCAATTTTTAATGGTGCATTTACATATAAGTCCTAATTTGTGAACTTATAATCCATTACGTCCTAACTAATATTTTTTAGATCTTTAAGTCTCATTAAATTTTTAATAGTCGGAATTGCCCTTCAAATAATGATTGTTTATCATTTATAATTATCTATAAAAGAACATGATAATTTGACATTTATTTTGATTTTCGAAACTTTAAAATATCAAGTTTCAAATTGAAAAAACTAAAAAAAATTATGTGAAAAAAAAAACTTTTTTAAAAAAAAATTGAATTATTTTTTTATGTAAAATTAAAAATTTTGTATCTATACATGATGATAGAACATTGATGGAAAAAAAAAAAACTTTAAAAATGAAAACTGATAATGTTCTCAGTTTTAACATTTAAAAAAAATGTTCTCGGTTTTATTAGATAGTTGAATCAAACCAATAAGTAACATGCTCTGTTTTTTTATCAGTTAGTGAAACAATTATCTTAAATATTACTGTGCAAAATTGATAATTTTCTTGATTTTAAAAACTGATAAAAAACTGATAATATTCTCATTTTTACTAAATAGGACTTATTCATTTAAAAAATCTTAAATAAGATCTAAGCTACCATAACATTTGTAAATAGAACTTTTAAGTAATTAACTCATTTTTAATTTGTCACAATTTCAATTATGTAACTTTCAACCCCCTTGCTAGAGTTACAAACTCTAGCAAATTCAACCCAAGCAACTCGAAGCAAGCTTGAAATTTTTTAAAGATTGGCAACATAATTTTTAATTTTATGAAGACCTATGTAAAATTTAAAAATTTGAATAAATTTGAGTGGACTTTGTCAAAGATATCAAATAACCTCAGCATTGAAATAAAATTGTATATATAAATATATAAAATTATTTGCTAATTTAGTTTTTAATAATAAATAAGATTCATTAAAATTTTAATATTAATGAACTTTTAAGTAATTAACTCATTTTTAATTTATCACAATTTCAATCATGTAACTTTCAACTCCCTCGCTAGAGTTGCAAACTCTAGCGAATTCAACCCAAGCAACTCGAAACAAGCTTGAAATTTTTTAAAGATTGGCAACATAATTTTTAATTCGATAAAGACCTATGTAAAATTTAAAAATTCGAATAAATTTGAGTGGACTTCATCAAAGATATCAAATAACCTCAGCATCGAAATAAAATTATATATATATAAAAAATTATTTGTTAATTTATTTTTTTAATAATAAATAAGATTAATTAAAATTTTAATATTAATGAACAAAAGCAAAAGCAATATGCTTAAGTTTCTTCAATAGAAATTTTTTTTTTATGTTTAAAAAAATCACTTTTTAGAAAGGAATCATCGAATAAGTTAATATTAAAAAAATTATATTTTATAAATTCATAAAATAATTTAAATATAATAAAATTAAATTTCTTACAAAATAAAAGTATCTTGATAAAAAATAAAAATAAAAAAAAGATAACAAAAAAATTAGAATGGTATTCTCATTTGATCTAAAAATAATTCTAGATGACCAATAAATTATCACCTATAATCCTCATTTTTTTAATAAAAAAATATTTCACAAACCACCACTTTTAATAGAAAAATAACATTTATTTCTATTTGTTTTAGCAAAAGTCACATTTTAGTAATTTGAGCCAAAAAAGATTTTATTTTTTATTTTAGTTTGTTTAATTGGCAATTGTGATTAAAAAAATGAACAGGATCCACCATATTTCGTAGGTGCTAAAAAAGTTTAGGCGAGCAATAAGGCTTTTTTTTTTTTTTTTTGAATAATAAGGAAAATGTTTGACCCACAAAAAACCAAAAATGATTTGGACCACTAAACAAAGACCTCTAATGCATCTCTAATTTGTCTTTTTCTTCCCTCTTTTTTGTCTTTTACTTCACTTTTTTTTTTTTTATTGGTTGACAGCTCATTTTATGGTTGGACAGCTCATTAGAGCTGCACTGTTGCAGCTCTAATTAGAGTTCCGGAGCATGACCCACAAAAAACACTCACAATTGTACTCACAATTATGTAATATCATATATGTCAACTCTTGATTTGATATATTGACATGGGGCATAACTCCCTTATTCGATCCACCATGTTTGGTAAGTATTAAAAAAGTCATTCATTTTCTTAATATTTTTGTCTTTTGTTAAAAAAAAAAATGTTTGTATTAAAAAAATTTATTGCTCAAGCCCTTGTAATTTAGAAGGATACAAATTTTTTTTTTATAAAATTTAAAACAAAAAATGACAAAACAAAAATATAAACTTTTAATTGGAATTAATAATTTGAATACATGTATTTAATAACATAGTATGTTTAAACCAATAATATTATGAGGCGTGTGAATATTGATCATATTCTAATTGTAATAACATAATTTAAAGAAGAATTTAAATTTAAAATTTTATTTTATAATTCAATAAAAGATGCATAAATTAATGAATGAATATTGATCTTATTTCAATAATAGTAACATAATTTAAAAAAGAATCTAAATTTAAAATTTTATTTTAAGAATATAAAATTAATTTATAGATGTGGGTGTTAAAATCTAACCTCACAACTAATCGAATCTCATCTTCGAGATTCAAGAAACAAAGATGAAAAGCACGTGACAGGATATATAAGCTCAACAGCTGCACACAAGAAGACCACAAACCACGGTGGCTCGTCCATCCAGGACACTCCGACGATCGAGTCAATCAACTTATCTCTCAAATATAACCACTCAATCACAATAACTTATCTCTCAAAGATAACAACTCAATCACAATATTCTTTTTATAATGAATAGTGCCCTCGTCTCTTAAAAGTGGTACGTACTTTGTCCCTTATAAGGATATCACTTATCTATAACTTCTCTCATTTAGAAGAAAACAAACTCCCTCAAGAATCCATCCTTACCCAAACAGACATCCTTATCCAAACAGACAACCCAACTTCATCAGGACTCTTGTCCTTTATTCGCATATTTCGAATTTAGATATAATCATACCATATCTCGACAATCCAAGACCACCCACGTAGTATCTCGGCTAACCACCTAAGCCACGTAAATAACCCAAAAATATGTCCCCACAAGAAACCAATCATATTGTAACACATATTAATAAAAATTAAGCAAAATCAAAAAAATAAGAAAAATGAATTATAACTTTCAGCCTTAATAAAATGATCACATTTTGTAATTATAATAGTAGAGATAGATACTCTATCCACTTTTTGTTTAACTAAACCCCCCTCAACTATCGGAGTTTCTAATGGTAACACATGTTGTAAGCACTAATGATTTAGGTAAATTTGACACATGCAATGCCTTACAACTTGGATGGAGAAAGTAATATTCCCTCATTATTTAATGAAATACACATAGTTTTTTTTTTTTTTTTTGCTGAAAGTGGGGGTTTTGCCGACGAAAATCCATTTTAGTCGCCCAAAGTAGTGGTTTTGGCGACGAAATTTCTGGATAGTCGCCAAAAGTCCTGATTTTTAATTGAGAACTTGTTTTTTAGCGACAAATAAGTAATTAGTAGCCCAAAATAATACAATTAGCGACTAAAAAATGGTTTTAGTCGCCAAAAGTCGCATACTTTTTTTTTTAGCAAATAATTTATTTTTTTACAAAAATTATATTGAATTAAAAAAATTATATTTATAAATATTATTTTGTATTAATTGCGGTTAATATAGTATATAAATAATATATATTGCATATATGATCATAAGATGATATAGTGGCAGAGTGGAGGGAGTGTTGTGCCAAAGGGTTTGGCGTGGGTTGGCGCAAGTTCGAAACCTGCTAGCAGCGGAGGCAAAAAAAATTTTTTCCTGAAAACACTTTCAGCGACTAAAGTGAATGGTCGCCAAAGGTATAAATAATAAAATAAAAAATGAACTATTGGCGACTAAACTGTTAGTCGCCAAAGGTATAAATAATAAAATAAAAATGACTATTGGCGACGAAATCTTTAGTCGCTGAAGACATATATATTGGCGACTAACAGTATTTTAGTCGCCAAAGGCATCCGCGACGATTTATTGGCGACAACACGGGCGACTAAACTTTTTAGTCGGGAAAAGTGAAATTTTGACATTTGGCGACTAAAATGGGACCTTTGGCGACTAAAAATTTAGTCGCCAAAGGTGTTTTTTTTTGTAGTGCAATCATATTGTGACACATATTAATAAAAATTAAACAAAATCAAAAAAATAAGAAAAATAAATTATAACTTTCAGCCTTAATAAAATGATCACATTTTGTAATTATAATAGTAGAGATAGATACTCTATCCACTTCTTGTTTAACTAAACCCCCCTCAACTATCGGAGTTTCTAATGGTAACACATGTTGTAAGCACTAATGATTTAGGTAAATTTGACACATGCAATGCCTTGCAACTTGGATGGAGAAAGTAATATTCCCTCATTATTTAATGAAATACACATAGTTTTTTTTTTTTTTTTCAGATTGAAAATACACGTAGTTGTTAAAAAAGAAATCGTAATTCAAACTTCTCATAAATTATTTCGTTTTAAAGTTTTTTGGAATAAATAATGATACAATAATTTTTTTGTAGAATTTTTGTACTTAATAAAATAATGTGGCTCAAGATACACCCTTCACTTTAAAACAACATACCTATAATGATGAATTTATTTACAAAAATAAAATTGTCACATCATTTTTTGTTAAAAAAACTGTATGAATTTTATGTATAAATAAATAGAGTTTTACTTGGAGAACATTGTATGATTGTATATCCAATCAATAGTAATATTTTGTGTTTTTCCTATATTATATAGGATAAGTAAAAACGTTCCACTCTCTTGAGATTGGAAGTCTCATTCTAATTTTCTCATATTTTTAAAATTTTATAATTTTCAAACTAAACATGTTATCTTACAGTTGGTCTAAAACATAATTTAGTTAAATTCAAATAATATTTAAATTCTCTTAATGAATTCCATCAATATAACAGTAGTTATAGAATTACAATCACTTACTACCAGAATAGAATTAATAATTATGGAAATGACAAAAAAATATTTTATAAAGTAAAATTTTTGTTGGGTGTTTAATGTTAAAATTTTGATATTGAAAATCTTATTAATACTGGAATGGACTTTTTTTTTTTTTTTTTTTTTTTTTTATCTTTAGTGGACATTTTGTTTCTTAGATTTAAAAAAGTTATAGACATTTACTCAACTAGATAAAGCCCCAAAAAAAAAAATTGGAAAAAAAAATCTATTTCTAACACACAAAAAAAAGTAAAAAACAATTGACTTTTTAACTTTTTTTTTGGTGAACATTTTGAATTTTTTGAATTTTTTCATTTTATCTTTTAGATTAGACGAACTAAAAAAAAGGGGGATGCACTAATAAATCCCAAATTAATAACTTATGCACTGTTTAGTCCTAAAAGTTTTCTTATAGACTGAAAGGTCCCATTACAATGTTAATAACATCAGATACAATGTTAATAACATCAGAGTCATGTTACAAATATTGGATTTCAAACATCTAATGTTCATCAAATTTCAATAATGTTTGAAAATATAGGATGAAAAACATCTAATGTTCATCAGATTTCAATAAATTTTGAAATTATAGAATGAAACATCAGATCATTTACATCATTCACATCATGTTGATGTAAAAATGGGACTAACTAGAGCATAAGAAAACTTTTAGGACTAAATGGTTCAACGTTTCAAAAACTAGGACTTATGGGTAAATTTTTCCTAAAAAAATTGCTAAAGATAAAAAATAAAAAAAGTTTTATAAAAATGTGATTTTTTTAGCTTGATGCCAAACAAAAACTAAGGCCTATAGATATTTTAGCCAAAAAATTATTACAAAAAAATCTAGTATTCACTTTACTTTTTTACACATTATTTTTGGTGAAAAAAAAATAATACTACAAAAACTAGTTCTCAAAATTTTATTTTAATTTTTCATTCAAATTGTCGCATTGAAATATTGTTTAAAACAAATAAAATTATGTCAATGTGGCAATCATTCTTCAATGGTCAAATAAATTTTATAAAAAAATATATTTTTTAAATTTTAGAAGAAAAAAATAATAATTAAGAATGTTGATAACTCATTAATTGATATGGGAAAAATATAAAATAAAATAAAATAAACTTTATCACGAACTTCACTGGAATTAGATTGGGATGTTTTACATTTCCATATATGCTCTGGTATTATCACTAATCACAAGATTCTTAATCACATAATTTTTTCTTTAAATAAGTAGATATTAAAAAGGGATTTTTATTGATAAATCCTATTTAGAAGTGTTTTAAATCAAGAAGTCCATGAATGAATTTTTTAACTTATTTAGTCCCATGTATGTATAGTTTTATTCCATAAAGTCATTTTTCTTGATTTACACTATTTTCTTGGACACTTATGCCCTTATATTTAATTTTGATACCTTTATAAATATTTTTTGAACGGTTAGTAATTTTATGATGTGAACATTCATATTTTAAAATTCACATTGATAGGAATGTAAAATTGGCTCGTGGGCGGCCCGAAACCTGCCCGCGAGCCGGGGCGGGCTCTGCCCATTGACAATGTGAATATTTACATTGACATGTTAACATTCATATTAATAGGAGTGTAAAATTGGCCCGCGTCCCGTGGCGCCGCGAAACCCGCCGGCAACCCATGGGTGGCTCGGGACGGGCCCGGTCCAGCTCGTTGGCAATGTGAATATTCACATTGACATGTTAATATTTACATTGATAAGAGTATAAAATTGGCCTGCGGCCCATGAGCGGCCAAAAGACCCCCCCGGCGGCCCGGCCCGTTGATAATGTGAATATTCACATTGACATGTTAACATTCACATTGATAGGAGTGCAAAATTAGCCCGCGCCCCGTGGCTGCCCGAAACCTGCCCACGGCCCCAGGCGGGCCCGGCTCAGCCTATTAACAATGTGAATATTCACATTGATAAGAGTATAAAATTGGTCAGTGGCCCAGGGCGAGCCCGACCCGGCCCGTTGACAATGTGAATATTCACATTGACATGTTAACATTCACATTGATAAGAGTGTAAAATTGGCCCGCAGCCCGTGGACAGCCCGAAGGCCGACCGCAGCCCGACCCGTGACATTGTGAATATTCACATTGACATGTTAACATGCACATTGATAGAAATGTAGAATTGGCCCGCGGCCCGTGGGCTGCCCGAAGCCTGCCTACAGCCTGGGGTAGGCTCGTTTGGGTTCGGGTCCAAGCCGGTGGATCGAGCCTCGGGTTAGGGCCGATAGGCCTGGGCCTAGCCTCAGGCTTGGGCGGGCCCTGCCATTTTTTTTTATTTCTTTTTAATTTTTTTTATCAAAATTTTATTATTTTTCACAAAAAAAGACACTAGGCCTCAGCGCGGGCTGGGCCTCGGACCGAGCCTTGAATGGGCCTTAACCGGACCGATGGGTCAGGCCGGGCTTCAAAGTGATGGCCCAGGCCCTAGCCTAGGGTCTCTGACTAGGCTCGAGCCCGGGCCCAAACGAGCCTTTCCCGATCCACGGGCGAGCTTCGGGCAGCGTACATTCTTTTTTACTATTCCATTAAGTCCTATTTAAGATAAGAAGCCAAAATACCATTTTCATTTATTTATATTCTATTTAGTCCACATTATTTTCTTATGTTTCAATAAGTCCTATGGAAGACATAATTACCAAAATACCCATAAGTGAATGTTCACATCGTCAATGTGAATGTTTATATCATCAATGCGTAGAGCCCGGGCCGGCCCATATTGAGCCTTGTGGGTGTCCAAAAAAATTCGGGTTGGCCCGGCCTGGCCTACGGGCAAAAAAATTAGGCCCAGACCCTAGCCCTAGCATAAGGGCATTCGGACTTTAGACGGGCCGATGGATCGAGCCTCAGGTCGGGCCAGTGGGCCTGGGCCTAGCCTCGAGCTTAGGTCGGGCTTGGGCGAGCCTGGCCATTTTTTTTAATTCTTTTTAATTTTTTCTACCAAAATTTTATTATTTTTCACAAAAATAGAAATTGCGCCTCGGGCGGGCTGGGCCTCAAACTGAGCCTTGAATGGGCTTTAAACGGGCTGATGGGCTGGGCCAGGCTTCAAAGTGATGGCCTAGGCCCTAGCCTAGGGTCTTGGACATGCTCGGGCTCAGACCCAAACGAGCCTGCCCCGGGCCATGAGCAGGCTTCGGACAGCCCACAGGCCGCAGGCCAATTCTACATTCCTATCAATGTGCATGTTAACATGTCAATATGAATATTCACATTGTCAACGGGCCGGGCCTACCTCAGGCCGCGGGCAAGCTTCGGGCAGCGGGCAAATTTTACACTCCTATCAATGTTAATGTTAACATGTCAATGTAAATATTCACAATGTCACGGGTCGGGCTGCGGTCGGGCTTCGGGCCGTCCACGGGCTGCGGACCAATTTTACACTCTTATTAATGTGAATGTTAACATATCAATGTGAATATTCACATTGTCAACAAGCGGGGTCGAGCCCGCCCTGGGCCGCTGGCCAATTTTATACTCTTATCAATGAATATTCACATTGTCAACAAGCGGGGTCGAGCCCGCCCTGGGCCGCTGGCCAATTTTATACTCTTATCAATGTGAATGTTAACATGTCAATGTGAATATTCATATTGTCAACAGGCCGGGCCGGGCCCGCCCCAGGCCGCCCACGCGCAGACGGAGGCCGGGTCGGGCTGGCCCTGGGCCGCTGGCCAATTTTATACTCTTATCAATGTTAATGTTAACATGTCAATGTGAATATTCACATTATCAATGGGCTAGGCCGGGCCTACCCCGGGCCGAGGGCAAGCTTCGGGCAGCGGGCAAATTTTACACTCCTATCAATGTTAATGTTAACATGTCAATGTGAATATTCACATTGTCAACGGGCCGGACTGGGCCTGCCCCGGGCCGCTCATGGGCCGCGGGCGGGTTTCGCGCCGCCAAGGGACGCGGGCCAATTTTACACTCCTATTAATGTGAATGTTAACATGTCAATGTGAATATTTACAGTGTTAACGGGCTGGGCCGGGCCCAGCCCGACTCAAATTTTTCCCGGCACCCACGAGGATCGACATGGGCCGGACCCCTACACATTGACGATATGAACATTCACATTGACGGTATTTTGGTATGTCACCCATAGGACTTATTGAAACATAAGAAAATAATGTGAACTAAATGGAACATAAGTAGATGAAAAAGGTATTTTGGTTTTCTTATCTCAAATAGGACCTAATGAAATAGTCAAAAAGAATAGGAGTTGGATGGAATAAAACTCTTAAAAAATGAATTTATCAAAAAACTCCCTATTAAAAAAATACTTTAGTACAATCAATCTAAAATTTTGAAACAAAGTTTTTTTTTTTTTTTTCCTTTTCAAGTTTCCGTGGATGCACAGATTCAATGTAAGGGTTACATATTCCTAATAATAAAAATTATAATGCTTGGATTGTGATAATTCCTACTCGAAACTCTTCTTGAATTTAATTTGAGTTGATAAAATTTTCCCTTAGACCTATTTTGAAAAGTTGGCTTTTTAATCAAAAAGCTGAAAAGTACTGTAAAAAAAAAAAATCTACTATTTTTTCTGTGCTCTTTTGAGAAGCTGATAAAAAGTCAGCTTCTAGTATTTTACCAATTTTAAATCACACCACCTCTCACATAAGTTATCCACAAAAAGACAAAATAAATTAAAAAAGACAAAAAATTAACTTTTTACCAACTTTTCAAAACAGTTCTATTTTTTTTACACATATTTCCATATAAAACCAAAAGGTCACTGAAAAGAATTTAATTCCCAAAACAACCTTTAGTCTTGACCAAATTTAAAATAGTCCTAAGGCTTTGAAATTTTACAAAATTAATCTCCGCTCGAGCGCCAACACCTCCGCTCGAGCGTACAGGCCAAAAATCTGGGCAACTAGTTTTGGTTTCTAAACTCAACCAACCTGAAACAAATCCGCCCAACACATCCTATAACTCAAATACGAAGTAAAAGGATGTAAACAAAATAATAAACAACTACCAACATCCACGGACACATGTCCGGATCACGGTATAACAAGGGTAAACCCGGGATCGCTATAAAAATAAATGGTGCTCTCAATTTTATGATCTAAAAATTCATATAATGATAATAAATATCATTGTGATATATCTTAAAATTCAAAAATAAAAATAATCTTATAATCTAAAAATTTATAAAATATTAATATATATTTTTTTTTATATACATTTAGTCATGCATGGCATGGGTTGAATGCTAATGTATATATATATATATATTTTAACTATATAAATACATAATCACTCGTTATTGAGTGGGCACATTATTACCGTGAAATTCTTGAAAAACTACAAAAATTACTCAAAAATAAATATTAATTATTTCTTTTCATTTCTTATAAGTTATGATGTTATTGGTATGTATTGTTGATTACCTAGTTAATAATTAGATAATAATAAAAATAAAAGGGCTTGCTATTTCCTGAAGGAAAATGCTAGAAGTCCTAATTTTTCTACCAAATAAATGACCAAATGTCTCACATGGGTGTGAGACCCACAAAATTGCGGACCCCACACCCATGTAAGACATTTGGTCATTTGTTTGGTAGAAAATTTGGTGTCCCTAGCATTACTCTTTCCTAAATATATGTACTTGGTAGATTATTATTGTTGTTGACATTTATGGTTTGTTTAGATCTCCTCCATATTTGATGTGGTTACAAGATATATTTCAAACTTTTTTTCAAAACGAAAGATAAAGATTTGACCATATCTTCGTTGAGAATTTAAATCGCTTGGCCTTCACGCATCACCCAGCTATCAAACATAAACAGAGATCAGGTTTGATTAGGGATTTGGCAGGGAGGATTGAATTATTAATTCGTAAGATCCATCAAATTCATGTTTGTATGTAATAAAATATGATGGGATTAACAATTTTATGGGGGTATGAATCTTCTCCCATGGTAAGATCAGTATTTCCATAGAAGGGTTGGAATAGCTAATCTTTGCACACAAATATTTTGCCCTCTACTTTACAAAACTAACAAAATTATATTATATGTAAGGAGGGTTTTTAGATAATTTTATAGATTTGGTTCTAACTAACTAATACCACCACATTAGTACACAAATAAATACTTTTTATCTTACATCGTCAATCTAATACCACTACACTAATAATCTCATCACTTAATCTTATCGTACTTATAATCTTATCCAATCTAATCTACCAAATAAACAAGCCTAGAGAATAGTGAGATTAGTCAAAAAGGTTTGACAGAATATCTATATAATTTTCTCCTTCATAGTTGCATCAATAAAGCTTTGGCACAAGTACAGGGTGGTTGGCCTAGTGGGTAACAACTGAGACTTGGAGGTTTGCTTCCTCTTAGGTCTCAAGTTCGAATCCCCTAGCTAACAAAAATACATACCTTGGGGCCATGGACCGCATAGCGTTAGTCTTGTCTCAGAAGGCTTGTTCGGGCTATGGAGACTTATTCTGGTGCTCATAAGCTGGCCCAAGATACCCTACATAACAAACAAAAAAAAAGTTTTGGCACACATCAAAAAGGTTTGACAAAATATATATATATATACAATTTTGCTATGTAGCTCAAATAAGGCTCGCTCCGAATGGCTTGAATCCCAAAATGACGTCGTTTTGGATTTTTTTATTTTTTATTTATTTTTTTTTCTCTGAAACAGAGGCCAAGATGAAGATGAAAATGAAGATGAAGATGAAGATGAGAGAGCTGAGGACCGAGAACACCACATTATCATCAACAACAACCAACAATTACAAAAAAAAATTGTAGAATCAACACATTATCATTAACACCAGATCTGTGTGCATACACAAATCTATACACACACACATACATACACACACACACAAACACACACACACACACACACATATATATATATATATATGTGAGAGAGATCTATGCATCATCATCATCATTAACACCAGATCATCATCATCAACATCAATACCAGATCTGTCTTTACATACAGATCTATGCACACACACACACACACACACACACACACACACACACACATATATATATATATATAAGAGAGAGAAAACCACTCACCGAGAGAGAAAGTCATCCACCGACACCATCCATCGGCAAAGAGAGAGAAAGAACCACCCACCGGCGCCGCCATCACCGTCTTCTCTGTGTGTATACACAAATCTGTGTATACACACACAGATTTATGTATATACAGATCTCCTTCTTCTCCTTCTTTTCACCTTCTCTTCCTCCTCTCCATCTTTTCTCTCTCTCTCTCTCTCTTTCTTTCTTCTGTCTGTCTTAGAGAAGAAAGGAAAGGGAAAACAAAAAAAAACAAAAAAGAAAAATCCAAAACGACGTCGTTTTGAGTTTCGAGCCAATTCGGGCCAATTATTTTCGAGCTACCAAGTATTATTCATATATATATATATATATATATATATAATTTTCCATTATCATTTTGTTCATGATCATTGAATTTCCTTTCTTCATTTCATATCATTCTATCTAAATTTTAAACTAGAATTAGAATGCTTGGATTGTGATAATTCCTACTCAAACTCTTATTGAATTTAATTTGAGTTGATAAATTTTTCCCTTAGACTTGTTTTGGAAAGTTAGCTTTTTAATCAAAAAGCTAAAAAGTACTGCAAAAAAAAATCACCTATTCTTTATTTTTTTCACATACTTCCATATAAAACTAAAATGTCACTAAAAAAAAAGTTAATTCCCAAAACAACCTTTAGTTCTGACCAAATTCAAAATAGTCCTGAGATTTTAAAATTTTACGAACTTAAAATTACTTAAGTTAGACCCACCCCTAAAAAGTACTGCAAAAAAAAATCACCTATTCTTTATTTTTTTCACATACTTCCATATAAAACTAAAATGTCACTAAAAAAAAAAGTTAATTCCCAAAACAACCTTTAGTTCTAACCAAATTCAAAATAGTCCTGAGATTTTAAAATTTTACGAACTTAAAATTACTTAAGTTAGACTCACCCAAGTTGCACCTCTACAGGTTATAGAGTAAAATAAATGGTACTTTGAATTTTATGATCTAAAAATTCGTACAATGACAATAAATATCCTTGGGATATATCTTAAAATTCAAAAATAAAAATAATTTTATAATCTAAAATTTTATAAAATATAAATATATATTATTTTTATATACATTTAGTTATGCATAGTACAAGTTGAATGCTAATATGTATCTATATATATATGTATGTATGTGTATATATGTATTTTGGCTATATAAATACATAATCACTCGTCATTGAGTGGACACATTATTATCGTGAAATTCTTGGAAAACTAGAAAAATATTACTCAAAAATAAATATTAATTATTCCTTTTCATTTCTTATAAGTTATAATGTTGATATGGTTGTTGGTATGTATTGTTGATTATCTAGTTAATAATTAAATTATAATAAAAATAAAAGGACTTGCTAAGCAATGATTGAGACTCCCTACCCCCGCAAGATTCCCTACAAGACTCCCACAAATCATCTGAATCACTCATGATGTAGGCATCACACATACATGGAAGGTAATGATCACTTTAGGGGTGTGGGGGTTATTCCAAAGGGGGTCTCAAACATTTTGCATTCCCTAAATGGGTCTAGACTGTCTCTAGTTCAGATCTGGGACAGTCTGGTCCAGTTCGACTTATTGGGCCCACTTTTGGGCTCATTTTTAATAATCAAAATCGTTCACATTTTAGGATTTATTGATTATATTATTCTTGTAAAAAATCACATCGATTGAATAATATATATTCAGATCACTTTTGTCTAGAAAAAAATGAACGGTTCATAAAAAAGTGATCTGGATACGTAATATCCGTTATCCGATCAATGTAATTTTTTACAAAAATAATTTACTTAACAAATCCTAAAATATGAACAATTTGCATTATTAAAAAAAAAAGTCTAAAAGTGGACCCAATGGGTCAAACTGAACCCTCCAATCACTGGAGGCAAGCCCCAGCCTTCCTGGGGTGTTTTGGGAAGCAAATATCCGTTATCCGATTAATGTAATTTTTTACAAAAATAATTTACTTAACAAACCCTAAAATATGAACAATTTGCATTATTAAAAAAAAAGTCTAAAAGTGGACCCAATGGGTCAAACTGAACCCTCCAATCACTGGAGGCAAGGCCCAGCCTTCCTGGGGTGTTTTGGGAAGCAAATAAAAATTTAGTTTTTAACTTTTTACCCATTTTTGGCCATATTACCTCTTATATTTTTTATTCACAAAAAAATAAAATAGACTAAAAAAATCAAAAAATTAATTTTTTATCAACTTTCTAAAACACCAGTAAATATATGTAATTGGTAGATTATTATTGTTGTTGACATTTATGGTTTGTTTATATCTCCTCCATTGCCAGGCTATGTTTCAAACTTTTTTTCAAAACTAAAGATAAAAGATTTGACCATATCTGATTTGAGAATTTAAATCGCTTGGCCTTCTCGAATCACTCAACCATCAAACATACAGAGAGGTCAGGTTTGATTAGGGGTTTGGAAGAAAGGATTGATTATCAATCCGTAACATCCATCAAATTCTTGTTTGTATGCAACAAAATATAATGGGATTAACAATTTTATGGGCGTATAAATCTCCTCCCATGGTAAAATTAGCATTTTGTCCTCCACTTTACAAAATTAATAAAATTATATTATATGTGAGGAGAATTTTTAGGTAATTTTATAGATTTAGTTCTAACTAATTAAGACCACCACATTAGTGCATAAATAAACATATTTTATCTTACATCTTTAATTTAATACCATCACATTAATAATCTCATCACTCAATCTTACCATATTTATAATCCCATTCAACTTAATTCACTAAATAAACAAACCTAGAGAATATTATTAGTCAAAAAGATACGACAGAGTATCTATATAATTTTCTCCTTCATGGTTGCATCAATAAAGCTTTGGCACACATAAAAAAGATTTGACATAGTATATATATAATTTTCCATTATCATTTTGTTCTTGTTCATTGAATTTCCTTTCTTCATTTCATATCATTCTATCTAAATTTTAAACTACATAATAAATAATAGGTTCTTTCTTTTCCTATTTAATAAATAATAGGTTCTTTTTTTTTCCTATTTCCTAGGATGTGTTTTTGTTATTTCTATCAAATTTTAAATACCTAGTTTAGATTCGGTGTAGTTTTGACTCAATTTGCAAAAATTTAACATTGACCGTTCAAGCAATGATTGATTGGTGATTTATTTTTTTAGAGGCTCTCTGCATAACAGATTTTTCACTCCAAGTAATTTTATTTTTGTTCCATTCATTGTTTTTGGGTTCTTAATTATTTTAGCTTCATTTGGATAATATTGCTTCCATTTTTTTTGCAGTGTCTAGCCATAGAATTTTTGAAACTCATAGACAAACAAGAGAAAGGATCAAAAATTTACTAGACGCGAAATGATACGTGCTCAGAAAGATTTGTCATTTGTTCCATTTGTCGTTTTTCCTATACCACTAAACACACGTTTTTACCCTTTTTGGAAAGATTTGTTTTACTAATTACTTGGTTTTGGAGAATCCATTTGAGATTAGATTTTTTTTCAAAATATTTAATTTTTATTTTAATTTCTAGATTTGAGTTTAGCTCAAATCTTTCTATTTTTGATAAATTTCGTATCGTCTTTTATTTGGGCTTGATTAACAAGCTTTACCTTTTCTTAACTTATTTCCTATTGTAATTAGAGTTAGCTCGTCTATAAATAAGCACGGTAAGACTTTGGGCAAATCAGTTTATTATTGAGAATTAATATATTTTAAAAGAGAAAGTATCTTTTTGATTTAAATTTGTGATTATTCTTTGTGTTTGGTTTTCGTCTCTTAGGTCTCGTTTGGGAACAGACTAATTTAGTAATTTTTTAGTTATTTGGCTAAAATATGAGCTAAAAAAAACTAATATGTTTGGGATGACTTTTTGACTTTTTACAAAAGATACGCAAAAAGTGAAGAAAAAAGAGAATCTTTGACTTTTTGATATGAATTATTGACTTTTTAACTAATTTAATAATCTTTTGACTTTTTAACTAAAAAGGAGAGTTGCCAAAGGAGGCCTTATAATTCCCTTTATCAATTTTACTATCCTACTTGTTGGGTAAATCACTCATTTCTGTTTTTTATGTTTTCAAAAATATATGCAGTTACGCCGTAGAACTAAGCTTTTGTTCCATGGACGATTAGTTGGGTCTCGATTCTACTGTTGCGTCTACTGTCGAAACATTGTTGCCCTTCATGATGACATAGTTGTCAAAAATTTTACGGTAGAGTATTTAGATGATTTTTTTTTTTCTTTCTTCAAATTTTAATATGATGCATTATAATTGAAGATTAAATCAAATACGCATCCATGATCTTTATAAAAAACAGTTGGGTCTTGTTTGGTTTATGTTTTTGAGATATTATTTTAAAAATAATTTTCTGGAGAGAGTTTAGAAAATTTAAAATTTTGTTTTGTTGTATATTTTGAAAATAATTTTCGAGTTTGGAATATTTTGATATTTAGGAGTATTTTAAAAAGTTGGTAAAAAGTTGATTTTTTAGCTTTTTTGACCTGCTAAAAAAGCAGGCATCTTTGGCTAAAAAAGCTATAAAGCCAAAAAGCTAACTTTTTTATCTTATTGCCAAAATGCCTCTTAGTTGAATAGAGATGGATGTGAGAGAAAAAATGATTGAGAATGAGAGACGAGAGAAAAAAAAAAATGATTGATTAATATATAATAGAGACAAAAGTGATTTTAGAATTTTTTTTTTATTATTAAAAAAATTTCAACCAAACATGTTTTTAGAATTTTTTCTACAAAAATATATTTTGAGAAATGAACCAAACATACCCCTAATTTCTCTCCAATCAACTTGAGCTCACTTCTGAACTCCATTTGATTGGAGAGAAATCAAACTCTTTAGAAAAATGTCTACATTTTAATTAGACTTTTTTTTTTTTCTTTTTTTAAATGGTTATTTTTGGATTCTAGTCAGGAACTGGTCGAGCCTTTTTATTCTCGCATGCCATGAACATATTAGAGGGGCCTAAACAGGTTCGTTGGCTCATTACTGACATCCACATGGTTGCCCATATATACTGCTCTAATTGCGGAGAGGTTTCGGGATGGAAGTATGAACGAGCTTACGCCAGGAAAATAAGTTCAAGGATGGAAAATTTGTGCTCGACAAGTTCAAGATCACTAAGGCAGTAGAGTCCCCATTGTATTTGTAAATGGAAGTATAAATTCAGCGGATAAAAAATTATGATCATATCTTTTTTTACAGTATACATTCTTTTTCTCTTAATCACCCATATCCCATATTATATCAGATATATTGGATAATAATAAATCTATCCATATCAGTTATATTAGATATATAAGATATCTATATCATCTGTCCATATCAGTTGATATGATAGATATAGATATCCTGAGTGGTTATCTAAATAGGTTTTGAATTTGAATTCAAATTCAAACTTATTTGGATAAGGTTCAAAAGGTTCAGAAAAGGGTCATGCCACATGGACGCCAAATTTCTAACATCTCCCACTCGTACATGAGTTGGCATGACACTGCCACATCTCTATCTCAGTCTCTCCAAAAATGACCAATCTCATACTAGCCACTACACCGTGCGACTGCTGAGAACACCTGCATATGGGAGCTTTATACTAGAAACTCAAAATGAGCCAACATAGAGACATCAACCCAAAAAGAACAGAAATAGTGTCTCATATACCCCAGACCCATCTAATTACACCGGTCCAAAAATCATCTCTAATCCCTCAAAAAGAGCATGTTTGACCCTCTCAATTCTTGCAATATATTCACACTCAATCTGCCTCTCATACAGAGCGATGTGAGTTGCCGACAGTGAATATACAACAGTGGTATAATACTAGATGATCTTCTCTTTGCCCTCATGCCATTTAGTTTAGGATTGACCGTTTTCCCAGTGATGTCCCTTAAGGCCGAATCATACGTGACCGCAGGCAACATACCAAAGTAGCAGAACATCAAACCCTTATCTTATGATATAGTCAAAAGTCACAAAAGGGTACATAAATGAAAGTCATATCAATAATGACACGTAAGACTCACACGGTGAGGAAACAGGGATCCATTCTCTCACCTCATTACTCGGTCGCCAAGCACATATAGTATGAATACATGCTACGGTGGAGTAACTCTTCCCAAAGAGTGACGTCATACTCGATACACCGTACAGATATTAGTCTAGTCGCTTTCTAGCGCCTAACCCGAATTCTCTATTTGCTCGCCTTCCAAGCGCCAAATGAGATCTCGCATCTGGCTAATCATAACAAGCACAACATGAAAAGTGGGTACTAACATCCATGTTTGGTCTTTAACACGACCTTATCTTCGTTGTAACCAAGGCGACATGCATAGTGGATTATTTATGCCTCTCTTGGCTCCAAATAAAAATAAACCACTAGTCTCATCCTTGCTCGCTCCCAAGCACCAAGGGTGATTGCTCGTGTGAGTGAGCCAATCTTGCCTGCTGACATCATCATCTGCTAATCATTATGACACAAACCATAATAGTGTCAACATCTCATCATCTCAAAATAAGTGATCGATTTTAAAAAAAATTTGACCACAACTTGCGCAATTCTAGATTCCAAACATAAGCCTTATCAACACCTCTTACAATAAGTATATACAACGGAATCCACTATGTACGCCTCACATGAAGTGATTCAAGATCACAATTCTAGATTCCAAACATAAGCCTTATCAGCACCTCTTGCGATAAGTATATACAACGGAATCCATCATGTGCGCCTCACATGAAATGATTTAAGATTACTACCTCTTGCGCAATAACCTCTCTAAAGATATTTTTGGTGACCAATTTGCGTTCATTCTTAATGTACCCAACTAGCGCAGATGCGCCCAACTAGCGCATTGAATTTTACAAGGAGCAAATTAATATGCTTCTAATAAAGCATTTTATCCGCAGTCTAATGAGCAAGGTTAATGTCTAAACAACTCAGTTGACCATTTACCAAAGATAGCACTTATCATGCCGAATACGCCCACATAGCGTACTTTAGGCTCCCACAACAAAGAAAAACAAGGAATATAGGTCCTCCCAAAGACAATCCGAGGATTCACTCAATAGCTAAGGCTCTGGCTTTTACCGATAGGTAAGTCAATGGATTTGCAATTTTGCATCTAGAATCATTCTAGGATATTCTCTATGTAAGTCATCGAAGACAAACCGAGAATTTTCCTAAAACAATCCCTAAGGATCGTACATCCGAGCATATAAATTACATCACCCATGTCCATCATATCTAAAATAGAGGACTGCCCACCCTAGGTGGCATCAACCTTATAAATTCCTGGCTCATAATGACTAAGTAAGGAAAAAACTTCTTTTGGACCATTGATCATGCCTCAGTGGTCTTCATCGATCATCGTTGCCCTATCATGGCTTCACGAAATCTAAGAACCACTGTTTGGATAACTGCTTTAGGCTGTAAAAGATTTATCGGAACTAGCAACCTTTTTGCGCTCCTAACTTTTCACCATAAAAGCAGAAGGTAAATCCCTACGGATCTACTTATCCAATTCTCTAATGAGAAATCGGGTCATAATGTCCACAAATCAATGTTCCGAACTTATGTCAATTATAGCCTAAGTCAAAATAACCTCACTCCCCAGGAGGAAGTCTTCTCATGGTCTACACTTTCCTCAATGGTGCGACTTTTCGGTATCTAGCGAGCCTTATGCCTCAACAATGACTATCCAAATTACGCATAACTTTATAACAGTTTTGCGTCACAATGGAAAGTCAACCAAATTATAAAAAAAAAGGTTAATCCTCAAAGACTTTGTCTTAAACTGCGCAACATTGATCCACTTTCAAAAATAGGGGACTAGATCCTTAGGCATTATCCTAGGCTCTTTATCATCTTGCGGAGCAATCATGAATGTTTCCCTCTCAATCACCCAGCGATGACGTGGAAAATTTTCACATTTGCTACACGCAACTAAGAATGTAGAGTATTCTTCTCTAATGGAGTAATCCATTAGTAGGCACATCGCTCCCACTGTCCCTAGGATATTGGAAATTTCTTTCCATTCTCAACTAGGCTACATAGAGCGCTATGCTTGGAATTCTCCATCTTATAGAGTTCCAAAAACTCTATTCACATCACCTTTACTAATAAAACTTTATGTGACGTAGTTACACTACCACAAAGCTGCTTACCTATATGCACATGACCCGGAGGGTTTGCATGACCGCATACAATAATGCGCCACACGACCCTTTGTGTTTACAAGACAGCATACAATAATGCGCTATAGAACCCTAGGTCTTAACTTCACAATCTTATGAGAAGTAACATAAAGATAAGCTGCTTAACGGTTACAGATCGCCCATAGATGGCTCTCCACTAACCTATTACTCAAAATTGGAGTGTAAAATCTGATATGGAGGGCTCTTAGTTAGGGATATAGGCAACAAACTAGTGCAATTTCCAATTATTTCTTGCACATTTGCATCATCCACCTAATACTTAATTCCTTATCTCTACTACACAATTGTGTTGTTGAGTAAGGAATAATCAATTTTCTAAGGCGCAGGTTTCCCCGCTCGAGCGGACATGCAACAAAGGTACACGCTCGAGCGTCAAATCCCCCGCTCGAGCGTACTGTAAAAGTACTAGATGGGTGGAATCTCCGCTCGACGGACGCTCGACGCCCGCTCGAGCGTGAGACACATGCCTCCGCTCGAGCGTCCAATCCTCCGCTCGAGCGGACTGTAAAACAGTGCAAAGAAATACTGGAGGCTCGGATTCCCCGCTCGAGCGCCACTTTCCCCGCTCAAGCGGTAGTGCAAAATCTGGAAAACCCAGATTGCACCTCCAAGCTCAAACTCAAGTTTAAATGCATCAAAACCGATCCTCATGGCCCATTTTCTGGAAAACTCTTATAAACTCATAGAATGACATATTTCAAAACTCAATTTGAGAAATCAAAGCCCAAGGGTGTTTAATTCAAACTCAATTTGAAACCAATTTCATGACTTTGTCTTAAACTGCGCAACATTAATCCACTTTCTAAAAACAGGAGACTAGAGTCTTTGGCATTATCCTAAGCTCTTTATCATCTTGCGGAGCAATCATGAATGTTTCCCTTTCAATCACCCAATGATGACGTGAAAAATTTTCATATTTGCTGCCACGCAACTAAGAATGTAGAGTATTCTTCTCTAATGGAGTAATCCATTAGTAGGCACATCGCTCCCACTGTCCCTAGGATATTTGAAAAATCTTTCCATTACAGATAGAATGCAATTAACTAACATATACTCAGTCAATTCAGTTTCAATTTCAGTCAGTCAGTTCAGTATTTCATTCAGTTCGATTATCAGTCAGTTATCAGTCATTATCAGTTTCGTTTAACAGTAATCGGTGATTATCGGTAATCGGTCAATCATTAATCAGTAAACAGTATGAGGGTTGTTACACTAGGATATTTGAAAAATCTTTCCATTCTCAACTAGGCTACATAAAGCGCTATGCTTAGAATTCTCTATCTTATAGAGTTCCAAAAACTCTATTCACGTCACCTTTACTAAGAAAACTTTATGTGACTTAGTTACTGTGAGACCCCTAACTTTTGTAAACCTTATTAGGTCCCTAAATTTTGAGTTACTATAACAAAGCCCTTAACTCATTGATTGCTCGCAAATTAAACCCTAGAGTCGAGAACGCACCACGGACGAACCCATGCAAACCCTAATCGACCCTGGAAGCTTAGAATCATAACACTCTAATATTAATTATTAAACTCTCAAATTTTAGATTAATTTCTCTAAACCCTAACTTTCGGTTTTTACAGTCTTCATTCAGTTATTTACCTTTAAATTCAAAGCAAGATAATACAAACCGAATTATTTTTCCTAAACACTAATTTATTAACTCTTCACTTGAAATAGATATTTTAATTGAGCCCAAGCCCTCACATTTTTATTAAATCACAAATTGACCTCAAACAAGTACCATTATATATTTATATATACACTTGTACCCTAAAATCTTTTTTTTAACATTATGTTTTACAATTTCCAAGATTTGTATACAAAATAAATAGGCAAATCTCCCCAAATCTCGAGGACATGACTAGCCGTCATCATTATACTTTAGTACAAATAAATCCCTTGAATCTTGGAGCAATAATGACTTTGGTACCAATAAAGATTTGCTATGAGTATTTAAATTAGCCCTAAACCTAACTAGATCATAATTAAATACATAAATAAGATTCCAATACATGAGTTTAATTCCAAGCCCCCATTTCTTTTATTAAGAATTACCCCAAAAATAGTGCATGTACCATAATACTATTAATACCATCAATCAATTGAAATATATATATATATATATATATATGCACTTCTTTAATTAAATTCTAAATTTACCCAAAACTAGTACTTGTACCTTGTACCTTGGTATACCATCAATCTTGCAATATATATGTATATAGGTATGTATACACCTTGAGGAATGTGCCTAGGACATAAAATAATAAAGAAATTTCCCTTCACCCTTCCCTATGGCTAGCCTTCCTAGGAGAAAGTGAGAAACCAATTTCCAAGAACCACCATCATGAAATTCTAGAAAACACAACCTAGTACCCTAGACCTAGGATATAATTCTCAATGCTAGTTACTTTTCAACTAAGAGCCAACTAGATGATGCCTAATCCTATGATTTAACACCTTAATCACTCTTATCCCATTAGATTCCAAGCAAAACTCTAAACTTTCCATCCATTTTCAACTAGAGGGCCTTTTTGTCTTTTTACACCAAATTGTCTATAAATACCCACACCCCCCTAGCTTGCAAACACACATAACACACTCACTCACACACACATTTTGGTTAGAGAGAGGGAGGAGAGCAAGGAAGATAAGTCTAGAGAAGAAGAGGGAGGAAGAAGAGAGCCTTCTTGTGCAAAGCTTAGTAGGTAAGCCACAACACAACCTTCTCTTTCATTTTCCTTTTTCAAATACATGTTTCTAAGGGTTGTAAATAATGTTTTCAGATCTTTTATTGATGAGTTACTTGTGTTAAAAATGCTAAAAGTTGAGCATTGATTCCATCTCTCTTGTATTTTCCCCATTTTGGCACAAAGCCATCTTCTTTTTGTACCAATCTCTCAACTTTTCAAGAGCACTCTTTCAAACAAATTTTCTGAGTTAAACATGTGATATTTAGCATATTTTCTTCACAAAAGAAATGAAACTTTCCCATGGTGGAACCCCTTTTTTTAAAATTTCCTTGTTTTGGGCATTCTACCTTAAAACCGTTTTTGCAGTCAACTTTCAAAAATTCTAGGAAAATGTACAAAAATATTCTGAACCTCTATTTTATGTCAAAGCCTTCCTCAAGTAGTTAGCTTTCAACTAAAATTGGTTCCATCAAAAAACATTAAGCGGTTTGCAAGAAAATCAAATTTTCATAGCGGTCAACGGGTCTGGACAGAATCTGGACAGCGCTGGAATGTTTTCTAAATAACTTGAAATCTAGAAAAGCAATCCCATTTCTGAAAAATGTTCTAGAAACCAGATCAAATTCTCTACGAATCATAGGAAGGCCAAGTCCGGTGAGGGATCTAAAATAGTCCTTTCATTTTAATCTTTATGTGATATTAAAACTGGAAATTTTGTTATGCATGAATGTTTCATGCCTTTATATTCATGAAAATGTTTAATTGATTATGATCATATCTTGGCATGATATTGTATGTGTTATGTTATGTTCTTCAACTTCTTTACCTTATTGATGCATGCTTGTGTGGATATTTTATCTTGTTAAGTTGTCTAACCTTGATGTAAAACATTTAACTCAACGGGAAACCTAATTGGGAGGGCATTGGGTTTTCGAACACTTGAGTAATGAAAAAGATGAGAATATGTAATATGTGGATTTTTGGGATGCGTTCCCTAGTTGAAAGTTAAAGTCTTGCGCAAGCAGTTATCGCGTAAACCCTGGAATGGAACGGACGTATTCGGACTCCTTGCGACGGTTTGAATGGTGAGATAAGGTTGGGTCCGGATGGGACATTCAGGATGATAAAACTTTTTCTGGAAGGATAAGGTTGGATTTAGGAGATAAAACTTTTTCTTTTCGCTATCCCTTTTGAGGCCCTGCGGTTGGCGCTATGCAGTATATAACCGTTGGTAGGCATCTGAGGTTAGTTCTGCAACAAAGCAGCAAAAGGGGGAGTTCCGAATAGTCTGGTGTCCAATTCTTGTGGTTGAGAGGACGAAATCTCTTTGGGGGATTTCTAGTTTACTAACATCTAACTTGTAGCCCTTTGTTTATTTGGTTGAGTATCATACTTTACTATTTGATGTTATATTTGTGATTGTGTATTGGACTGGGAAAAAGGGATGGGGTGTGTGTGTGTTTACTGGGCATTCAAAGCTTATGGCGTGTCATGCCAGGTGCCGAAGAGGAGTTTATAGCTGGAGACGACGAGCTTGAAACCGTCAAAGACTTTTGGCCATCTTAGGAAAGTTAGAAATCCCTTTTGATATTTTGTAAGGCTCATGTGAAGTTTTAAAAAAAAAAATTTCCTTTAGGATGTAATGTAATGGAACAAGCCTTTGGAATTAAGAATATTCAAGGTTGTTATGTACTTATGTTCTATATATTTATATGTATGAACCTTATCGTTGCTTATGAGACCTTGTGTTAATACCTTTTAAGATCTGTCAAAAGGGTAGTGCGCTGCCTAAGGGAGGCTAACTTGACTCCTTCGGCGATCTGGGATCTTACTTGGTTATTGACCATAGGACTCATTAGTGACTCTCCCTTGACTGCAACCAATAGTGTAGATTCGGGGCGTCACAGTTACACTACCACAAAGCTGCTTACCTATATGCACATGACCTGGAGGGTTTACATGACAGCATACAATAATACGCCACATAACCCTATGTATATACAAGACAGCATACAATAATGCGCTATAGAATCCTAGGTCTTAACTTCGCAACCTTATGAGAAGTAAAATAAGGATAAGTTGCTTTGATGGTTACAGTTCGCCCACAAATGGCTCTCTGCTAACTCATTACTTAAATGGAGTGTAAAATCTGATATGAAGGGCACTTAGTTAGGGATATAGGCAACAAATTAAAGTGCAATTCCCAATTGGGAAACATTTTGCGCCATTATCCACCTAACATTAACAATACTTAATTCATTATCTCTACTACACCATTGTGTTGTTGAGTATTAGGAATAATCAATTTTCTAAGCATCCATTTCTCTTCACAAAGTTTTCTAAAATAACTCAAATAGATACTCGGCACCTTGGTCAAAACTAAAAACACGAAGCTGTTATCTAATTGATCTCAACGTCATATGTGCAATGTCAAAAATCATCTCAAAACTTTTAACTTATGGAAGATCAAATAGTCTTCACTCAGATGCGTATTGTAATCTATAAATGTGTCGAGATTGAGGCTTAGCTATCATACCCTTACACATATCTAGTCACAAATATCATAGTGGACTAAATGCGCCCATACAAATGACCTTCTACGGCTTTCCTACTTACTTGTGCGCAACCATTGCGAACAAAGTTACATATTCATATGAGAGCAGGATGTCACAAGCGAGTGGGCCCAAGAAGGCCTACTCCAAACATCCATACATCTTCTCATTAATGTGATTAAGTATAATAAGCCACCGGTTCATGACCAATGTCATAAACTAATTCCAATCATCCTAATGTGTGAGTTTTTGAAGACAAGTTTTAAAGATTTAGGCCCAACTAGGTAATGACTCGCGACTAATTCATATTCACTAGATCATAAAACGATGTCATGGAGATATTAAGTGCGCCTAAGTCGCAAATTTAAGTAGTAAGTGCTAATCCCCTGCACCTTCAAGTCGATTTTATTCTCCATACACTTTACTGCATCTAGTTGAAAGATGACGATAGTCCTCTTGCTATCTCTGTTTCTCGCTTCATAGTTACTTGTAATTAATTCTACTATCCACAAGAAGGAGAGAATAAGCTATCAATCTATGACAGCTCCTGAAGTAACTTAAGCGCGAATTAGGCTAAAGAGTCTAATTCAACACAATACTCTCACAAGCGATGCGTCAAATTCTTAGAGTCATAACAACCTTGTCAGCCTTGACCTTTTCATTACTATGCTACAACGTTTGCGCTTAGTGGTAAACGTTATTAAAAAACGTTAGCCTAGCTAAGGAATCATACAAAGAAACCCCTCCTCATGTCTCACACTCAAGTATGGAAACAGTAAGTGTCCAAACTTAGACAAGTTGGCAATGCTAATAGATTTTACAGCTACTAAGTACTAATCTTTTCACTTAGTGTTAATAGATTTTGCGGCTTCTAAGCACTAATCTTTTCACTTAGTGTTAAAGATTTTGTAGCTTCTAAGCGCTAATCTTTTAACTTCACGTAATATTTCAACGCACACTGTTATAGTGCATGAAATTTTGCTCCATCCACTCCCAATAATTGGGTAGAGAGCAAAACACTGCTCATACTGGCTACTCGTCTTACACTTAATGACTAATTTATTTAAGCTCGCATTTCTTGGATGACGTGACTCTTGAATGTTACTTCATCCAATGATGTAACATTATTTACAAATCAAATTACAAAGTCAATCCGCACAGCTCAATAGTCAAGATCATATACAGATCTATTAAGGGCTTAATAATTTCATAACTCCAAAACTACGTGGCGTGCCGCTAACCATAGCGCACACATTAGTTTTTATTGTGCCAAACAAGGCAACAAAACCACGGCGACTTTGAGTCATGTTTCCTTACTTTGTATAATTCTACATGATTTTATAACTAGAATTGTAATGATTTTAAGATTCTATAATATTTAAAATCTTAGTACGATTTGAATCATTTGATCTAACTAAAATTGTAGAATTTTAAAATCCTACTAGCAAAATTGGAATTCTAATAACCTATCGGTGAAGACTAGCTAGTCAAAGTCATTTCGAATCATAATTGGAATTTTGATATTGTAATATCAATGAAGACTAGCTAGTCAAAGTCATTTCGAATCATAATTGGAATTTTGATATTGTAATATCAATGAAGACTAGCTAGTCAAAGTCATTTCGAATCATAATTGGAATTTTGATATTGTAATATCAATGAAGACTAGCTAGTCAAAGTCATTTCGAATCATAATTGGAATTTTGATATTGTAATATCAATGAAGACTAGCTAGTCAAAGTCATTTCGAATCATAATTGGAATTTTGATATTGTAATATCAATGAAGACTAGCTAGTCAAAGTCATTTCGAATCATAATTGGAATTTTGATATTGTAATATCAATGAAGACTAGCTAGTCAAAGTCATTTCGAATCATAATTGGAATTTTGATATTGTAATATCAATGAAGACTAGCTAGTCAAAGTCATTTCGAATCATAATTGGAATTTTGATATTGTAATATCAATGAAGACTAGCTAGTCAAAGTCATTTCGAATCATAATTGGAATTTTGATATTGTAATATCAATGAAGACTAGCTAGTCAAAGTCATTTCGAATCATAATTGGAATTTTGATATTGTAATATCAATGAAGACTAGCTAGTCAAAGTCATTTCGAATCATAATTGGAATTTTGATATTGTAATATCAATGAAGACTAGCTAGTCAAAGTCATTTCGAATCATAATTGGAATTTTGATATTGTAATATCAATGAAGACTAGCTAGTCAAAGTCATTTCGAATCATAATTGGAATTTTGATATTGTAATATCAATGAAGACTAGCTAGTCAAAGTCATTTCGAATCATAATTGGAATTTTGATATTGTAATATCAATGAAGACTAGCTAGTCAAAGTCATTTCGAATCATAATTGGAATTTTGATATTGTAATATCAATGAAGACTAGCTAGTCAAAGTCACTTGTCGGTTTGCATTGCATCAATATTTTGGTGGAAAATCATGTGTGTATTGTTTTAGGGTGTATACCATATGTATTTTATCATAAAAATATATAATTTTATTCTAAAATTTCATAATGTTAATTATAAAATGCATAATCTTGCCATAAATTAACGTGATAAAGTGTCCAAAATTTTGTGGTTCATATTGTAATAGTTTATGGCTTGGTTACGATATTTTTTATTACGCTGATTTGTGACAAGATTATATATTTTATAATTAATGTTACAAAATTTAAAAAAATATATATTTACACATTTTATAGTAAGATGCATATGATATACACCTCTAAAGGAGTGCACACCAAAGCATTTTCCATATTAGGTATAAGGCATTCTGCTTTCTCCGTTATTCACATTATGGGGTGTCAAATGCTCTATGAAAAATAAATAAATAAATAATAATAAAATTTGATAAGTATATCCAAATAATTTTATCATATTTGTTTTGAAAAAATAAATGCGAATGACAATTATTTTTTGAAAATAAATATCGTAAAGTCATGTAGTCAATTAGCAAATTAATTTAATTTTTTAAATTAAATACGTACAAAATAAACATTGCAAATCATCAAAATTTGACCTGTTAAAATCTCACAGCTCCAAACATCTTCCAATGTAAAAAGTGTACTAGAGACGATTTTTTCACTCGAGCTTGTCTTTTACTAGTCATCGCTCACTTAATGCATGCTATATCCAATGGACGTACTATTATTACGTATTTTTGGGTGTATATTATATATTTTTGTGGTAATCCTACGTACTGTTTTAGTAGAGTTACTACAATTTGTGGTTCAAAAATGATATTAAAAATTTCGTGGTAATGTTATGTATTTTTATGGTTATGTTACATATTTGTTTGTTAGAGGATGTTTAGATAAAAAGAAAAAAATGTGTAGCATTACTACAAAAATACGTAATATTACCACAAAATATATACATTCATTTTTTAATCACAAATTGTCATAACTCTACTAAAAAATTACATCACATTTATCACAAAAATACGTAACATACACCACAAAAATGCATAGCATGATGCATATGGGTGTGTACTATAAAATTTCCCTGAGGGTTATTATACATCACAAATGTCATAACAAAATCATTTTAAGTCATTACCAAAAATAATAATAAGTCGTAACCAAATAGCACTTGAGGTATAAGAAAACACATCTTTGATTGTAACCAAAATAATAACCACCTTCTCTTCATTTCCTTTTCTAATGCATGTTCTGAAATTTCTGAATAATGTTCCAAATCTGTTATTATCAAGTTCTTATGTCAAAAAATGCTAAGGGTTGTGTATTGATTTCATCCCTCTTGTATTTTTCCCATTTTGGCACAAACCATCTTCTTTTTGTACAAATCTCCCAACTTTTCAAGGGCATTCTTTCAAACAAATTTTCTGAGTTAAACATGTGATAGTTAGCATATTTTCTTCACAAAAGAAATGAAACTTTCCCATGGTGGAACCCCTTTTTTTAAAATTTCCTTGTTTTGGGCATTCTACCTTAAAACCTGTTTTTGCAGTCAACTTTCAAAAATTCTAGGAAAATGTACAAAAATATTCTGAACCTCTATTTTATATCAAAGCCTTCCTCAAGTAGTTAGCTTTCAACTAAAATTGGCTCCATCAAAAAACATTAAGCGGTTTGCAAGAAAATCAAATTTTCGTAGCGGTCAACGGGTCTGGACAGAATCTGGACAGCGCTGGAATGTTTTCTAAATAACTTGAAATCTAGAAAAGCAATCCCATTTCCGAAAAATGTTCTAGAAACCAGATCAAATTCTCTACGAACCATAGGAAGGCCAAGTCCGGTGAGGGATCTAAAATAGTTCTTTCATTTTAATCTTTATGTGATATTAAAACTGGAAATTTTGTTATGCATGAATGTTTTATGCCTTTATATTCATGAAAATGTTTAATTCATTATGATCATATCTTGGCATGATATTGTATGTGTTATGTTATGTTCTTCAACTTCTTTACCTTATTGATGCATGCTTGTGTGGATATTTTATCTTGTTAAGTTGTCTAACCTTGATGTAAAACATTTAACTCAACGGGAAACCTAATTGGGAGGGCATTGGGTTTTCGAACACTTGAGTAATGAAAAAGATGAGAATATGTAATATGTGGATTTTTGGGATGCGTTCCCTAGTTGAAAGTTAAAGTCTTGCGCAAGCAGTTATCGCGTAAACCCTGGAATGGAACGGACGTATTCGGACTCCTTGCGACGGTTTGAATGGTGAGATAAGGTTGGGTCCAGATGGGACATTCAGGATGATAAAACTTTTTCTGGAAGGATGAGGTTGGATTTAGGAGATAAAATTTTTTCTTTTCGCTATCCCTTTTGAGGCCCTGCGGTTGGCGCTATGCGGTATATAACCGTTAGTAGGCATCTGAGGTTAGTTCTGCAACAAAGCAGCAAAAGGGGGAGTTCCGAATAGTCTGGTGTCCAATTCTTGTGGTTGAGAGGACGAAATCTCTTTGGGGGATTTCTAGTTTACTAACATCTAACTTGTAGCCCTTTGTTTATTTGGTTGAGTATCATACTTTACTATTTGATGTTATATTTGTGATTGTGTATTGGACTGGGAAAAAGGGATGGGGTGTGTGTGTGTTTACTGGGCATTCAAAGCTCATGGCGTGTCATGCCAGGTGCCGAAGAGGAGTTTATAGCTGGAGACGACGAGCTTGAAACCGTCAAAGACTTTTGGCCATCTTAGGAAAGTTAGAAATCCCTTTTGATATTTTGTAAGGCTCATGTGAAGTTTTAAAAAAAAAAAAATTCCTTTAGGATGTAATGTAATGGAACAAGCCTTTGGAATTAAGAATATTCGAGGTTGTTATGTACTTATGTTCTATATATTTATATGTATAAACCTTATCGTTGCTTATGAGACCTTGTGTTAATACCTTTTAAGATCTGTCAAAAGGGTAGTGCGCTGCCTAAGAAAGCCGGACTTAGAAGGGAGGCTAACTTGACTCCTTCGGCGATCTGGGATCTTACTTGGTTATTGACCATAGGACTCATTAGTGACTCTCCCTTGACTGCAACCAATAGTGTAGATTCGGGGCATCACAGTTACACTACCACAAAGCTGCTTACCTATATGCACATGACCTGGAGGGTTTACATGACAGCATACAATAATACGCCACATAACCCTATGTATATACAAGACAGCATACAATAATGCGCTATAGAATCCTAGGTCTTAACTTCGCAACCTTATGAGAAGTAAAATAAGGATAAGTTGCTTTGATGGTTACAGTTCGCCCACAAATGGCTCTCTGCTAACTCATTACTTAAATGGAGTGTAAAATCTGATATGAAGGGCACTTAGTTAGGGATATAGGCAACAAATTAAAGTGCAATTCCCAATTGGGAAACATTTTGCGCCATCATCCACCTAACATTAACAATACTTAATTCATTATCTCTACTACACCATTGTGTTGTTGAGTATTAGGAATAATCAATTTTCTACGCATCCATTTCTCTTCACAAAGTTTTCTAAAATAACTCAAATAGATACTCGGCACCTTGGTCAAAACTAAAAACACGAAAGCTGTTATCTAATTGATCTCAACGTCATATGTGCAATGTCAAAAATCATCTCAAAACTTTTGACTTATGGAAGATCAAATAGTCTTCACTCAGATGCGTATTGTAATCTATAATTGTGTCGAGATTGAGGCTTAGCTATCATACCCTTACACATATCTAGTCACAAATATCATAGTGGACTAAATGCGCCAATACAAATGACCTTCTACGGCTTTCCTACTTACTTGTGCGCAACCATTGCGAACAAAGTTACACATTCATATGAGAGCAGGATGTCACAAGCGAGTGGGCCCAAGAAGGCCTACTCCAAACATCCATACATCTTCTCATTAATGTGATTAAGTATAATAAGCCACCGGTTCATGACCAATGTCATAAACTAATTCCAATCATCCTAATGTGTGAGTTTTTGAAGACAAGTTTTAAAGGTTTAGGCCCAACTAGGTAATGACTCGCGACTAATTCATATTCACTAGATCATAAAACAATGTCATGGAGATATTAAGTGCGCCTAAGTCGCAAATTTAAGTAATAAGTGCTAATCCCCTGCACCTTCAAGTCGATTTTATTCTCCATACACTTTACTGCATCTAGTTGAAAGATGACGATAGTCATCTTGCTATCTCTGTTTCTCGCTTCATAGTTACTTGTAATTAATTCTACTATCCACAAGAAGGAGAGAATAAGCTATCAATCTATGACAGCTCCTGAAGTAACTTAAGCGCGAATTAGGCTAAAGAGTCTAATTCAACACAATACTCTCACAAGCGATGCGTCAAATTCTTAGAGTCATAACAACCTTGTCAGCCTTGACCTTTTCATTACTATGCTGCAACGTTTGCGCTTAGTGGTAAACGTTATTCAAAAACGTTAGCCTAGCTAAGGAATCATACAAAGAAACCCCTCCTCATGTCTCACACTCAAGTATGGAAACAGTAAGTGTCCAAACTTAGACAAGTTGGCAATGCTAATAGATTTTGCAGCTACTAAGTACTAATCTTTTCACTTAGTGTTAATAGATTTTGCAGCTTCTAAGCACTAATCTTTTCACTTAATGTTAATAGATTTTGTAGCTTCTAAGCGCTAATCTTTTAACTTCACGTAATATTTCAACGCACACTATTATAGTGCATGAAATTTTGCTCCATCCACTTCCAATAATTGGGTAGAGAGCAAAACACTGCTCATACTGGCTACTCGTCTTACACTTAATGACTAATTTATTTAAGCTCGCATTTCTTGGATGACGTGACTCTTGAATGTTAATTCATCCAATGATGTAATATTATTTACAAGTCAAATTACAAAGTCAATCAACGCAGCTTAATAGTCAAGATCATATACAGATCTATTGAGGGCTTACTGATTTCATAACTCCAAAACTCGCCAACCAAAACTACGTAGCGTGTCGCTAACCATAGCGCACACATTAGTTTTTATTATGCCAAACAAGGTAACAAAACCACGGCGACTTTGAGTCATGTTTCCTTACTTTGGCTCAATTAAGGTTTGACCTAAAGTCTCCAAGACTTTTGCTCATCTAAAGAATGAGATTTGAACATCTTTACTAAGTCTAGGTCAACCAATTAACTTCCATAAGCTAAGTCAATTTAGAGAGAAATTCGCATTAGGATTAATTTGATTAGCATAATATGATTTTGCCACAAAAAATCTAAATTAAATAGTGACAATATTACACAAGTCGCAAGATCGAAAGTCTGCTATGCTTGTAATCATCTCTTGCACCACAGGTAATAATTATCCAAAATTTAATTTAATTTATGCGCAAAATATTGGTTTTCGGGAGTTAATCTGCAAAGATTTCTCTCAACCGAATAACCTCCCACTGACTGTGGCATGTCTAAAAGCATGATAAAAAATTCTAATTCCATACAATAGCATCATAATGTAGATTCACAACCAACTCATGCTATGTCACAATTAATAATGGAATTTAAACAAATAACAATTAATCATGCTATTCTAATTACAACATATTAGAAACTCTAGGCAAAAAATAAAAATATGCTGTATTTAATATTCAAATTATGCCATAACAGAATGGACATTACTTCTGAAATTTTCTGGTATTTTCTAGAATTTTAAATAACTAATAAACACACATAAAATTAAAAATAAATATTTCAGAATCTGGTAAAATGCTATAACTATACCAGTAAATAGCAAACTACAACAGTAGTCTACAATAAAAAATTCAGCCCTAGAAACTTAATCATGCAACACCAGATGTATTTTAAACCAGAAATAATGAATTATTATTTCAGGAAAAATATTTTTTATTTTTATAAAATTTTTAAAATTTTACAGAAGATAAAAAATTTAATTCTAAGTCTAACGGTACCAACCACGCTTAAAACAAAGCTATAACAAATTAATTACGACCATTTAACGCGATTCAGAATTTAAAAACAAAACAAACAGACCCTTAACATCTGCAGCCAAGCCGGCGAAGAAAAAACGGCGCGGCTCAGCACGCGGCTCAACGAGCGGCTTACGAGCGGCTTAGTGAGCAGCTCACACGCGGCTCAGCGAGCAGCTCACACACGGCTCAGCGAACGGCGCACGTGCGTGGCGCGGACGGCACGCGCGTGAAAAGCACCGCTGACGCGCGCGTGACGACGCGTGGAAGCGCGTTTGAATCGCGTGGAGGCACGTGGAGGCGCGTGCAAGGGCGTGGCAACGCGTAGAGACGCGTGAAAGCCTCCCACGGCGTCAGGTGGCGCGTGAGGCCCACACTTCGCCTTCTAGGGTGTTTTCTGGTTCGATTTCGGTACTCTCGAACTCCATTTTTCATAACAAAAACATTTATGGCATCAAAAATCACATTTAATGAACATAAAAATAGGTATTTATGCTCTTAATCTAATGAGAGTAGACATTTTCCTCATTTATAAACATTCATGTATATAATGTGTACATATATATATATATATATAAATATATACATGATTAAAGAAAACACGAAAATACCCATTCAAGCTCTTATACCAATGTAAATCAAAGTATAAACTCAGCGGATGAAAAATTATGGTCATACATTTTTCTACAGAGTCTGAATTGAAGGATCTCGTGGGTAAATCACGTGCTTCTTGAATACTGATCAATCAATCCAGCAATGGAGTGATATTACAGAATGAATATTACCCACACAAGTCACAATGTAATATGGCTCTTGATCGTTGTATTTTGAGAGAGAGTCAGTATATGGGAAAAACATATGACATGTGTTCTTTTTCTCTTAATCACCCATATCCCATGTTATATCAAATATATTGGATAATAATAAATCTATCCATATCAGTTGATATGATAGATATAGATATCCTGAGTGGTTATCCAAATAGGTTTTGAATTCAAATTCAAACTTATTTGGATAAGGTTCAAAAGGTTCAGAAAAGAGTCATACCACATGGGCGCCCACTTTCTAACAGTATTGATTTTATGCAAATATTTTTTTGATGATTAAACATGTTCCATCTTACACAAACAATTCCCTTTTTCAATTTAGAGTTTGCATTGGATTTGAAATTGAATTTGTTTTAAATAAAGCATGTCGTCATTGGCAATCTTATATCTTAATTTGGTTGTGTTCATATCAATTGATAGCATTTATTGAAAAGATAGTAAAATCAATCATTAACATTTCTTCTAAAAAAAAAATTCACAGTTGGGATCTAAATGGTAACTACAATTTCATTAGAAATAGCTCTAATGCCAAGTACATGCTCTTTGTTGAAGGAGCTCAACAAATATTCACTTGATTATAGTGAAAAAATATGATGAAAAATGAGAGTAATTGAAAGTGATCCTCTCTCCCCCCCCCCCAAAAAAAAAAAAATGTATTCATAAAGTTGATGAGCATATGCATCGATATATGTAATTGAATATGTAAAGTTTTCGTTTAGAATGTGGGTTGACTTTTTAACTTTTTAGATTTTTGACTGTTTTAATCGGAGTTAAAAAGTTTTATTTGAGATAAATTTTTTAATTTTTGTGAGAAAAAAAATGAAATAATTATGGTTTGAATGTGATGTTTTGCCTTATTAAGTTAAAAAATCTATTTTATTTTTTGTGACTATTTTAATCCAAAAAGAGAATGCCAAACACAGCCTCACGTGTCAACTAGCTAAACTGGTAAAATCTCTTACTAGTATTAGAGACTGAAGATCGAATCTCATCTTTATTGGAGTTGGGGGCTATGGGTAAGGGAGTGTCGGTACCCTAGTCAAAATAGAATATTTTGCTACCCCTTCATGCTTCCAAGAAAACTAGTGCATAAAACATAATTGATTCCTATAAGGACTGCTATTGTCATAACTGATCGAAAATATTTTAATATAATCAATTAATATATATGTATATATCATAATATAATTAAGACATATTTTACATTTATATAATAATATTTATATAGATTTAAATAAATTATAAACGGTTAGACACAGTTTAATTAGAAAATTAGTGATAAATCTAAATTAGAGAGTATCTAAGGCATTAAGTTCAATGAATATTTTTTATTACTGAGAGGTTCATCATTTGTAAAATAGTTTGGTGAGAAATCATTTTATTAGTTTTAGAAGACATTTTGTTTTTAATTTTACCCCATAATTTATCTGTTGATTTTTCATTGACCATCTATTCAAATTTATATCCAATTTTTTTTCTATCTGTTTAAAATTTATCTATCTGTTTAAATTTTTTTCCTATCTGTTTATTTTTTTTGTCTATGTGTTGAAATTTTTGCCTTATTTTTTTTTTTTGGTCTATCTGTGTCAGAACTTTATTGCTTATCTGTTGCAATAATCAACATTATCAACAACAACACTAACAATAATAAAGAAAGAAAAAAGATCGATTGAAACCTCATCAACATCAACAGCAATAACAATAACAAAGAAATGAAAAAGGTCTGATCTGTTGAAACCAAACCAAAACAAATCTTCCACTCTAAAAATTATTCACTATTTGTTTGAAAACAATCTATTTGTGTCAAAAAAAAAATATCTATTGCAATCATCATCATCAACAACAACAACAACAACAAAGAAAAAATTAAAATATATATATATATATATATATGTTTCAATCATTTGTTAAAATTAATGCCATATTTACATTGCATACATTAAATACACTAGACACATTGGGTTCATGTATTCTTTGTATTCATGTATTTTTATATTCATGTGTTTTATATTTATTAGGCCCATTGTCTAGATTATATTCATGTACCTAGTTAGTTGTAAGGTTATTCATTGAACTTATGTGTAACCTTCCCTACATAAAATGATGTAAGCCTATGGGCCAAGAGAAGAATAAACGAAAAAATTCAAGATCAATGCAAGTTAAATTCAATACAAAATAACAGTTTACTCTAGACAGAGTTTTATCAAAAGCTAACAAAAGTGGTATCAAAGCTTTGGTTGGGTTAAGAGCAAGCTGAGCGTAGAGATCGGATACGGGAAAACAAGCCCCAAAGAAGAACAAGCTGACATTGATGGGTCGTTTTACACACAAAAAATAAAGACTAAACTGTACCAAATTCCTTAGAATATGGTAAGTCCAGATATCAATCCATAGAGATAAATGTGAAATTCAACTAATTTAATTGTTAAATTTTTAATTTAATTTTGATTAAAAAAATGATGATATTCATAAACTAATAATAACTAAAATAAACTAAGAACTTAATCTAGCAATTAAAAGTGAAATAACGAGATTATTGATTTTTTGGAAAAACCTAGGGTAATGAATTCACCACTAGTTACATAAATAAGGTCTCGATCAATTATGTCTGGTTCGAACCAAATAATACTTCGCAACTACAAGTTTGAAGCATTGATCAAGATAATTATCACATTCAATGTATAGGCACAAACCATCTCAAGTAGCACGAGTCGTTCACTCTAAACTAGTGTAGCAATACGACTCGTCTCTTGTAGTATGACTCGTCTCATGCTTTGAATTTGAAAGCAAAGAAAACCGTTGCATATAAAGCATTCAACAATCATAGAAAAAAAATAAATAAATAAAAAATAAAAAAAATACTTGAAGAAATAATGAAAAATATATTTAAAAACTTCTTGAATATCATACAACTTGTTCAAACCATTACATAATCAAAAATCAAAAAGAAAACCCTCTTTCTTTGGCTAGGGTTTCATCAAAACCCTAGGAATAGAAGAACCCGCCACTCATAGAGGAGTAGGAAGAGGTAGAGGAAGAGAAAATCACCACGAGAGATATTCTTGCAGCTTGAAACCCTTCTCTTCAAACCCTAGCCCCTCCTATCCTTTGGCAAATTTCAGAACCCTAATCCAGCCCTTTTTTTCTTCTTTTTATATCTTCAGTTTTTCTAAAATAGGTTTAAAACATCAGGCACATTTCCCGAGGTACGATTGCACGTGCGGGAAATGCCACCGCACGTGCGATGAGGGTTTCGCACGTACGGGAATGGGCCTCCGCACGTACGATTTTCTTGGGCCCTATTTGGCTGCAATGGATTAGTCGCACGTGCGGGAAGCATTTTTCTGGTTAAAACGTTGTGTTTTTGCTAATTTTGTGCTTTAACCACATCCAACCTTATTGACATTAAACAGACATAAAATATACAATTTAACTAACAAGTAAGGTTAAAGGATCCTAATTACCGACCTCGATGGTGTACAATTCGACCTCGATCAGACATCCATGGCGAATTCTAACAACCAAAATGTATCTACTCCTATCTTTAATGATGAAAATTTTGATTTTTGGTATATGAAAATGAGAACTATTTTTATCTATACAGATATTTGGGATATTGTTGAGAATGGGTTCGAGGAACCTGAAGATGAAAGAGCTTTGACAAATCCCTAAAAGAACCAGTTGAAAGAGCAAAGAAAAAAGGATTCAAAGGCTCTCTCTTTGATTTAACAAGGAGTTTCAGAAGCAATCTTTTCAAGAATTATCGATGCTACAAAAGCAAAGGAGGCATGCGATATTCTTCAAAAAGAGTATAGAGGCAACTTGAAGGTAAAAACCATCAAACTTCAATCATTGAAAAGAGATTTTGAAAATATAAAGATGAGGATATGAAATTGTTGAAGGATTATTTTTCTAGAGTTATGCAACTTGTGAACCAAATGAAAATTTATGGGGATAATATTTTTAATCAAAGAGTTATTGACAAATTTTTGATAAGTTTGCAGGAGAAATACAATCATATTATTGATGTCATTGAAGAAACTAAAGATCTTGCTGATTTGAGTATTGAAGAGTTGATGGGTTCAATTAAAACATTTGAACAAAGGTTGAGTAGGCAATCTGAAAAGTCAATTGAAAGTGCCTTTCAATCCAAGCTCAATGTCAGTACTTCTAATTTCGAAGGAAGAGGAAGAGGAAGAAATGTAAACAGAAGAACAACAAATGCAAGAGAAAGAGGAAGGTCTATTTTTCAAAGAAAGGAAAATAAAGAGTCCACTCAACAAAAGTGTAGAATTTGTAACCGAAACAATCATATTGATAAAGATTGTTGGTTTCAAAGAAAGCCAAAATGTTACAATTGTAAGAAATTTGGGTATGTCAAGAAGGATTGCCAAGTCAAGAGCACTCAACAAACTATTTTTTCCGAGGAGCAAGAAAGTGAAGGGCACATGTTCTATGCTGGTGACAAGGCATCAGATCAAAACAAGGATGTATGGTTTCTTGATAACAAATGTAGCAATCACATGATAGGAGATGAGAGCATTTTTGTGAAAATGGATGCTTCCTCAAATTCTGAAGTAAAAATGGGGAATGGTGTCTTAGTCCAAACAAAAGGAAAAGGTACTATTGCTATAGAAACCAAGATGGGTACAAGATCCATTTCCGATGTTCTCCTAGTTCCAGACTTAGAGCAAAATTTTCTAAATGTTAGACAACTTATGGAGCATGGATACCTTGTTCACTTTGAAGAAGATTTTTGCAAAATTTTTGATAAAGGGGAGAGAAACCAAGTTGTAGCAAAAATCAAGATGGAGAAGAATAGAAGTTTTCCTCTCATTTTTCGGTATAGCAAAAATGCGGCTTTGAAAATGGATATGATTAATAATTCATTGCTTTGGCATAGAAGATTTGGGCACTTGAATTTTCAAAGCTTGAAGCATCTATAACAAAAGAATATGGTTTTTGGGTTGTCGACCATTCATGAAGTGCAACATATTTGTGAAGGTTATGCACTTAGAAAGCATCACCAGGAGTCATTTCCAAACGAGAAAACAAAGAGAGCTAAAGCACCATTAGAGCTTGTCCATACCGATGTGTACGGACCAAAGGAAACATCAACTCATTGAGGTAACAAGTACTTCGTTATTTTTGTTGATGATTTTACTAGAATAACTTGGGTGTATTTCATGAGACAAAATAGTGAAGTTTTCTCTATCTTCAAGAAATTTCAAAATCTTGCTGAAAGACAAAATGGTTATTTGATGAAAGTATTGAGAAGTGATAGAGGCGGATAATACAACTCAAATGAGTTTATGAAATTTTGTGAAGATATTGGTATGGAAAGGCAATTGACCATTGGGTACACTCCACAACAAAATGGTATGGCGGAAAGGAAGAATAGAACCATAGAGGAGATGTCCAAGTCTACACTACATAAGAAGGGGCTACCCAAAACTTTTTGGGGTGAGGCCGTGTATTCAACAGTTTACTTGATGAATAGATGGCCTTCAAAAGCTCTTAAAGACAAAACTCCATTTGAAGCTTGGAGTGGAAGGAAACCATCAGTGAATCACTTGATGGTGTTTGGTTGCATTTGTTATGCTCATGCTCCAAAAGAAGTGAGGCACAAGCTTGATGAAAATAGTAAAAAATGCATCTTTGTGGGTTATAGCTTGAAATCCAAAGGCTATAGACTCTTCAGTTTGGATCAAAAGAACAAAGCAAGACTTGTGGCGAAAGGGCATTTCCAACAACTCGGAATTGATTTCCAAGAAACTTTTGCTCTTGTGGCTCGACTTGATACAATTAGAGCTATCATTGCTTTGGTGGCTCAAAAGGGTTGGTTCTTGCTCCAACTTGATGTAAAATCAACATTTTTGAATGGAAAATTAGAGAAAGAGGTGTATGTTGATCAACCTCAAGACTTTGTTGTCAAAGGCAAAGAAGATAAAGTGTACAGGTTAAAGAGGCTTTATATGCCTAAAGCAAGCATCCCGGGCATGGTATAGTGAAATAGATGCTTACTTCAATGAAAATGGTTGTTTTCAAAGAAGTAAAAGTGAGCCAACTTTGTACATCAAGAGGCAAGGTACAACCGGTATTCTCATTATTTCACTTTATGTTGATGATTTGGTTTTTACCGTTAGTGATCAAAAATTGATTGAAGATTTTAAAAAGGAAAATGCTGAAGAAATATGAAATGAGTGATGTGGGGCTATTGCATCATTTTTTAGGCATTGAAATCTACCAAAACAAATGGTAGTTTTTTTATTTGCTAAAAGAAGTATGCTCAAACACTTCTTGAGAAATTCAAAATGAAGAATTGCAAATCAGTTGCTACTCCATTGATTGTGAATGAAAAGTTGTCAAAGAAAGATGGAAGTAAAGAAGCTGAAGCATCTTGTTATAGAAGTTTGGTTGGAAGTTTGTTGTACTTGACTGTTACAAGACCGGACATCACATATGCTACAAGTTTATTGTCTCTGTTTATGCAAAGTCCAAACCAAATTCATTTTGGGTTTGCAAAAAGAGTATTGAGATACATTCAAGGTACACTTGATTATGGAATTTTTCATGAGAAATTTGTTGATGCAAAGTTACTTGGGTTTTGTGAAAGTGATTGGGCCAGATGTGTTGATGATATGAGAAGCACTTCTGGGTATGCATTTTCTCTTGGATCGGGCGTAATTTCATGGTCATCCAAGAAACAACAAACTGTGGCACAATCATCCGTTGAGGCCGAATATATTTTAGCATCATTGGCAACTACACAAGCAATTTGGCTAAGAAGAATTTTGGATGATTTTGGTGAGAAGCAAGATGAAGCTACTCCAATTATGTGTGATAACAAGTCTACTATTGCTATGACAAAGAATCCCGTCTATCATTCTCGTATCAAACACTTTGCTATCAAATATCATTTCATTAGAGAAGTTGTGGAAGATGATGAAATTCAAATCAAGTATTGCAAGACTAAAGATCAAGTTACGGACATCTTCACCAAAGCACTACCAAGGGACAAGTTTTAATTTTTTTAGAGACATATTGGATGTCACACAATTTGGCATTAAGGGAGAGCGTTAAAATTAATGTCATATTTACATTGCATACATTAGACACATTGGATACATTGGGTTCATGTATTCTTTGTATTCATGTATTTTATACATTAGGTTCATTGTCTAGATTATATTCATGTACCTAGTTAGTCGTAAAGTTGTTCATTAAACTTATGTGTAACTTTCTCTATATAAAAGGATGTAAGCCTATGGACAAAAAAGAAGAATAAGCGAAAAAATTCAAGATCAATACAAGTTAAATTCAATACAAAATAATAATTCATTCTAAAGAGAATTTTATTAAAAGCTAACATCATCGACCCAAATTTTGCTAAAAAAAATATAAACTAAAAACAAATGATCTCCATGATCGCAAACCTAAATCTCATAGAATGAAATCATACAATTGACTCTTTCTTTCATTTTCAAACAGAAAACCAGTCACATGCTAGATATGAATAGATTATAACAAAAATAAATAAATAAATAACCACACACACACAATTTGAACAGATAAACCACACATACACCAACAGACTTGCTGAAATCCCCAAAAAATCTAAGATCTAAGGACTGATATATATAGAGAGAGAGAGAGAGAAAGAGAGAGGATGGAGTTAAGGAGGGGATTAGGGCTACTGTACTTCGATTCAGTGTAGCACTTTAGTGTTGTTTCGCTCTTGTCGAGCGTCTCCACAGCGGTGGAGGCCTAGATTGCGCAATAGCGGGAGGTGGCGAAGCTGGTGGAGACGGAGGAGGGAGTGAATGATTTGAGGCAAGGAGGGAGAGAAAGAGAGAGAGACAGTGTGGTCAAGCCATGGGGGTAAGTGGTGGAGCGATCATCGGAACTCCATCTTCTCTGCCGAAAATCTGACACCTTGATTGAAGAGATGAAAACGACGACATCGTTGACGGCTATGGTAGCTCAACATCAAAGATGAAGAAGATGAACATGATATATATATATATATATATATAGAGAGAGAGAGAGAGAGCTACGGGAGACACTGTTTGGTTAGGGTTTGGTTTGATTTGGGAACAATATATATGCGTTAAGATCCTCTAGAGTGAAAAAGGTAGAGTGATCTCCTACAGTAATTAATGTGGGCGTGACACCTGTCCCAATAATGGAACCAAGGGTTGAGATCAATCCCTCATCAAAACGACGTCGTTTTGATGATAGCATTAAAAAAAAGAAAAAAAAAATGAATTCTCTCTCTCCCTCTCTCGCTCTCTCTCATGGAGGAATCTGTTGAAGAACAATCTACAGTCACTGGTACCAAAACCTATGCTCTAATCTCTCTCTCTTTCTATCTTTCTCTCTACATATTGATATATGTGTGTGTTTCTAATGTTTTTGACCTTGATTTTGCAGCGAACGCAGGGAAATCAGGTTCCAAATTTCGATATCTGCTGCAATCGACGATTAAATCCAAGGAGGAAAAGGTCTAAATCTCTTGTTTTGCAGTTTTTGCAATTTCTGTGGGTTTGAGTACTATAGTACAACTGGTGTGGAGAATAAAAAATTGGAAATTTTAGGTTGTTATGGTCAAAGATTTCCGATTCGGTATGGGTTTTATATTAGATCAGATTATAAATCTTCTTAAAAAGGGGGGAAATGTTGGGAGAATATCATTTAGGTTCTAGGTTTTCAATAAAATTTCCATCAGTCTTGTTAGTAGGACAATGTTGAGTGGGTTTGCATTTTCTCCAAATCATTTGAGTAGTGCTTGACAGATTTGATCAAGATGCTATCTGTCTTTGATTGTGATGACTTACGATAATTGATGAGGAAGTAATTAAGGGGTAAAGAAGAGGGGTGGGTTTGAGATTGAAACAAACAAATAAATTACACAATATGTGATGTATACAGATGGACTGCAGCCACCGGAGTGAAGGAGAGTGCGCCGGAGATGGAGAAGAACTCCGGTTGTGTGTCCTCTCTCTCTCTTCGTTTCTCTTATCACGTTTTTTGTTTTTTTTTTTTTTAAATTTCCTCACCAAAACGACGTCGTTTTGGTGAGGGATTGATCTCAACCCTTAGTTCCATTAGTGAGACAGGTGTCGCGCCCTCATAAATTACTGTAGGAGATCACTCTACCTTTTTCACTCTAGAGGATCTCGACGCAATATATATAGCTGGGCAATTTGTTCATTTTGCAGAATCATGTCCTTGTGGACATACCATTTCCGCAGGTGGACTGTTAGACAAGAAAATTCAAATTTAGATTTTTGGGTTGAGTGCCCTAGTTTTAGTTTGGTTTAAAATTTCATTTCATTTTGACAACAAGGCATGGTAGTGATCATTTCATTCCTACCGGCTACAAATAAGCATTGCATTTATTTTCCATTATCATTCCATTTTCACCCAATTCCAATCATGCATGACAAAAAAAGCCTAATTGAATTTTCATAGAGTTTATTCTTTTTCTATTTTTTATAATTTAGAATTCATTCTACGCAAGACTTTTTAGACCCACCTGAAGAAACTAAACTCAAGATTCAACTATTACTCCTTAAACTTATAAACACTACTAAAAAAGAGGGTTTTTGAGTTGGCAGCGTGCCGTCGCAAATAGCATATTTGCTAACACAAAACGTTTTTGCGACGGCGCTGCAACGACAACTCGAGGGAAAAAACTGGTGGGATCGCAAAGGTTTTTGAGTCAGCAAGTTGCCGACGTAAAATGTTTCAATTTTTTGACACGGTAAGTTGCCGATGCAAAAAGTGGTTAAATGTTTTAAAAAATCTAACCCATAATTTCCTCATTGAGACTCCCAAGATTGGAACCCACTTCATGCTGAAGCAGCTTGAACCTAAAATACCACACTTAGCCCACTACACACAATACCTCTTTCTAATTTTAAATGAGATATATATTATTTATAGTATATACACTCAATATTAATATAAATGTATATGCATAAACAAATATATTTATTAAATATAATCAAGTAAATATATATATCTTGAGTATAAAAATATTTTTGTTGCCACGACATCAGTTGCTGACACAAAAATGTCTTGTGTTTTGCGTCGGCATGAGTTTGCCGACAGAAAAGGTCTATCTTTTGCGTCAGTAAATTCAACCGACTCAAGTAATACTATAGAATATTAATTTTTTTGTGTCGGCCAACGGTGCAAACACTAAAGTTTGGTATTTGCGTCGGTAATTCCGTGCTGTCGCAAAAAGACTAGCTTTTGCGACGGTAAAAATCTATCGACTCAAAAAAATCAACTCAAAAGGCCCTTTAATTTGTAGTGAAACCAGTCCAAAAGGAAAATATTCAAATCTTCATCAATACTGTTGGGGATTTTTTTAAATAAAATGGATTTACTTTTTATTGTTTTTTCAAAACCTTCGTTATTCCTTATAAAGTTTTTTTAGTTTTGTGGTTCGTCCCACATCGAAAAAATGAGAGAAAAGAGATGAATTAATAAATACTCGCATACAATATTCCTTTAAATAAGGAAATGTGGAAAAGGTGCTAGAGTGTATGCTTTCACCATCTACATACGCTCACATGTGGCATTTGTTGGTGCACTATGCATGAACACATTTTCCATTGGATTAAGCTCCTCTCCACTCCAACTGAAAGACTTCCGTTAGTCCACCACGGAGCCCATATTGAAATCCAATATTTGTTTTGGAAAGTTTGGTAACAATGAAGTGATGAGTTCAGATGCATTTCCTATTAGAGTACGCTCCTCTCCAGTCCAACTGGAGGACTTTCGTTAGCCCACCACGGAGCCCACATTGATATCCAATATTTGTTTTGGTAAGTTTGGTGACAATGAAGTGATGAGTTCAGACGCATTTTCTATCGGAGTAGGCTCCTCTCCTCTCCAACTAAAGGGTTGATGTTAGGCTTCTGTGGACCCATCACAAAGCTCGCATCAATATCCGATATTTGTTTTGGAAAGTTTGGTAACAATGACGTGATGAGTCCAGGACACACATGGTGACTATGTGGCAAGTCCAGATCATCATATGGTGTCAATGACCAGGGGTGGTGGCCACGTAGACAATGCATTATGTTTCACATGAGTGAGTCAAGATTGAATTCTGAAGGGTGCGCTCTCTTTACGAAGACTTTGCACTGTACTCCGATCGATACTTAATCACTTCTATGGCACGTGGATGAGATTCATTGAGTAGTTCTGTACATCTCTTTCTATGGATTGGATTAAATTTAGCTGGCAATTGGTTACTCTGAAACCAAAACCCACGAATGCTATAATGTCTTCACAGAATATCTTTTTCCACGTTAAAAAAATGAAAAAAAAAAAACCCTAAGCTCCAATACCCGATGGAGGAGGCATGGTCCAACATTCAACTTGCAAAAGGAAACTGCACAAGGGTGAGGCAAATAAAACCCGCCTTAACTCTCTGTTTGGGATGCCAATATAATAATTATTGCAAAGAAGGGTCCATTGACAGAGTACTAGGAAGAAGAGGATAAACATTTATGAAAAAGAGAAACGAACAATCAAGGAAACTTCTTAGAAAGATGTTGTAAACTCCTATCTCTTTCTCTCTCCTGACAAATCAATCTAATTCTTCCTCATGCTTACGTCTGTCCCGTGGACCCAACCTCACCACAATTACTATCCCAAAAGCACCTTCCTGGAAAGTGTTTTATCGAGAATACAAACCTTGTTTTGGTTTGAGATTTTTTAAATTTTTTTATTTTTCATATTTTTTTTATTTTTATTAAAAAAATTTAATGTTTTAAATAATTTTTTAATTTTTAGATATATGTAGTATATATACACATAAACAATATAATATTTGTAAAAAAAATATTTAACAAATTTATTGAATATCAAAAATACAAAATATATATATATATATATATGAAAATTTAGTATATTTTTTGTATTTTTGTGTATTTATTGATTTTTACTTGGAAGAGTCAAAGAGGGCGTTGGCAAATGCCGAGTCTGAGTTTTCCAAGTCATTCTAGAAAGGCAAAGATGCTGCCTTGGCGGACTATGTAGATAAAGTGCCGAAATTTGAAAATAAGGGGTTCAAACACGACTAGCTCAAAGCGTTGGCTGCCGCTAACATTGTATCAGATCAGCCAATTCCGTACGAGTAGGTAGACATTGAGCCGCTAGTGTCTGACCCTAAAGACTGACTTATAGTCAAGTATTTTTTCATTCTATTTTTTATATTGTGTGTATGTAGGTTTTGTTAGATTTATTTTATGTACTGAATATAAGATGTAAGGTAGTTTTTATTTTATTTTTTTTATAAATATATATATATATATATAAAGAAGGGGTGGATTGTTTAAGAAAGAGCAAGGGTGTTTGAGTAATTTCCAATTAAAATAAGATTATCACATAAGCCGAAAGCGGAGATGCACCCCCTAGCTACCTCAAATAAGCTGAAATAAAAGCTTAAACTATTTTATCATAAACTACAACAATCATTTTAAACTTAGCTAAAGTTAAACTAAAACTTACAATTTTTAAAGTGAAAACTGCAAATAAATGGAGCAATGGGGGAAAAAATTATACTACAAAGGATTTTTTTTGTTTTTTGGTGCAACTTTAACACAGAGGAAAGGTTGCACCAAACACGTGAATGAATTTACACCATGCATACAGGAGAGTTGTATTATCATGAAAATATAAATTTTTTTCCACCGCTCCTCTGAAATGCAGTTTTTTTTTATTTTTAAATAGCAACAAATAGTTTCAATCTAAAAAAAAAAATGTGCCAATAAATAGTTGGACACAAAATCTTAAACATGACATTTAAACTATAGTAAACAACAATAGTAATATTGGATACAACATATCACCATGAGCAATCTCACTTTATAATAAGAGCCACAACAAATTTTTTTGTTTTGGACATGTATGGTAACTTGGATCAGTTTGTACACACTAAACTAAGTTCTTACAATTTAAACAAACCTTTCGAAACAGGTTAATTTCTTGCTGTTCGCGGCCTCAAGAGTTTTACTAACGAGAGGAAGGAGAGTCGAACATGAGATCTTAGAAGGAGCAAACATCCAAGTCCTAAGCTTCACCATCAGGCCAAACCCTTGAGATTATAAGAATCACAATATGGTTAGGCTAGTAGGATCCAAAACTTATCTATCTAGCTTCATTTGCTCTTCTTAAAGGAACTAGACACAAAACACATAAATCTTCATATTTATTTTTATAAATATGATTGTATTTATAATTGTGAACATTTATCTTACATATGTACATTTTATGTTTTTAGAATAATACTATATGTATCAATTTATATACCAATTAATACATTAACAGATGATAGAGAATAATTTTATAGGTTTTGAATTTTGTGATGTGTATAATAAATGAGACTAATTTTTAAATGACAATATCATAATAATGTCTTAACTATGGACGAAAACATTTTAATTTTTTATTGATAAGTGAGCGTTACCCTCAATAATTGTTCCAACCCTAGACTTTGGGAATATAGTTTCTATCACACACACAACAAGCGTGGACGGTTTTGCAACGAATCCAACCGTCCATTCAGATACCACCCGTACCTCATACACTTCCACACCATACACCACCACCACCACTTCTTCGTATATATATATACATAGTTTTTCTTCAACTTTAGATTATTGCAATGGTCTTCCTTCTTTCCCAGTCCTAACACACTTCTTTTTGTTCAAAACAAAACTTGTTTTTCAAAGCAATCCAATCCACAAACCTGCTTATAGAAATGGAAACCAAACAAACCACAAGTGTGTACCAAGATTTGCTGCCAGTGATGGCAGAGAAGCTCGATGTCGACGCCTTTGTGTCCGAACTTTGTGGAGGGTTCCGGCTTCTGGCAGACCCTACGACCAAGCTGATCACGTCAGAGAGTTTGCGGAAGAACTCCGCACTCCTGGGGATGGAGGGAATGAGTGAAGAAGACTCAGAAGCGATGGTGAGAGAAGGAGACCTTGACGGAGATGGAGCGCTTAGTGAGACGGAGTTTTGCATCTTGATGGTGAGGCTCAGCCCCGGGATGATGGAAGATGCAGAAACATGGCTCAAAAAGGCGCTTGATCGGGAGTCAGGACGATGATCCGGTTAAATGGTTCTGGTAAAGACAATGGATGATATAACATAATCATGTGTGAACTAATAAGAAAAAATTGTTTGTTCACAGTTGCATATATGAGTATGTTCAAGTAATATAATATTATGAAACTCAGTATATTCGCTATTCAACTGAGGGGGACTTGAAAGCAACAGGCTTTGGGAGGCTGCAAGCCTGCAACTAGATAAACTGCTCCTGCACAGTCCTCCCTATACCTTTCTTTTTCTTTTTCTTTTTCTTTTTCTTTTTTTTTTCTTCTCACAATCAATAAAAGAAAAACAGGAAAGAAGAAATTGCAACTCCCAACAATAAAACTCAAACTCAAACATCATGTCCGGGTAAAGAAGGGTGTCATCTACTTAAAATATAACTAAATAAATAAATACGAAAGAGAAAATTTCTAGGTTTCCCAAGGGAGACTTGGAGTTCCAATTCATTGGAAAACGGTGAACTACCACGACTTGGTATCATTCCCAGTGGATAAACAAACAAACAAACAACCTCAAAGCAGCTAGAGATTTGATCAGTGGCTTTGTAACCACCTAATTAACCAGTTGATATCACCCAAACTCAAGATCTGAGCTCCACGACATCAAAATGGAAAGATCAAGGGAAGCAGCAATAAAGAGTGATAAAAACAGAGAGAGAGAGAGAGAACACTATGACCCAACCCATCTTGCAACACCACTAAATAGCTGGTTATAGTACAGTTGGGGGAAAAGGCTGGTTAGCAATTTCAGGAAATGTGCCACCAAAAAGAAAAACCAGGGAAGGAGGTAAAACCTACTAAAAATGAAGGTAGAAATGGATAAATTCAATTGATACACACATGACCAAAACAATTCTTACTCCATACATTGGAGATAAAAGATTTATAACTCGCCAAAGGAAAAAAATAGAAGAGCATAAAAACAATTGCTAGAAGTATACCACACGCACACAAAATAATGAAAATACGTAGACAAAAAGGAAATTATCAAGTTTGCAAATAACTTCACAAATCAATTTATTCTTATAGTTCGAACACGGCCCAAAGATGCTAGTTCATCCAATTAAAATAACTCAAACATCTACTAATGCTACTAATGCTGTGTTTGGTTAGGAAATTTGGGGAGGGATTTGAAAAGGAAAATGGAAAAGATATGTGAAATGTGAATAAATCATGCCTATATTTCACATAGTTTCACACACCTTTTCCCTTTCTTTTTCCAAATCCCTCCCCAAATCCTCCAACCAAACACAGCATAAGGGTATCTACTAATGATGATCACATCCTCCATATCTATCAACTCAAACACAACACATCCAACTAAACATACACAACACATCCAACTAAACATACCCCAACTAGCTTCTACCCTACATGATGTTCCTAAAGCCATCACAAGCAACCACAAACTGACATGTCAACCAAACTTCATCCTTTCTTCAACCTGATGATCGTTCATGTTCTTGACCTTCTCACAGGTGAGCGGCTGCAAAAAAAAAAAAAAAAAAAAATGTTAAAAAGAACGAAAAATGTCAACACCACCCAACAACCCTATGAAACTCCAAACTAAAAGCGCATGGATACACACAACCTAAGAAGCACTGACACTCCAAAGATGGGTGTTGTGTCTGACATGGTGGGGACATGTGGAAACATGTGTCCACGTGTCCGACACGCCACATACGTGTCAAATCTAATTATTATTTTTTGTAGGACAGATTGGGGACACTTCATAAACACGTGTCCTATGTTCGGAGACAAATCGGGCCACTTTTATTATTATTTTTTTTCAATAATGTTAGAAAAGCTTATTTGGAGTCAACAGTACATGGGAGTAACGAAGAAAAAAAGTAGGAAAAATAAAAATATATCCACATAAACATCGATGTCTCTCATATATATGTATGCTAAATTTTTGCTTATATACATAGTAAATAAAATACATTTTTTTGTCCATGTCCGTATCATTGTTCCTCTGTGTCTGTGCTTCTTAGCACATGACTCAGATTAACAGTACTGCTTCTGAGAAAAATAATAATAACAAAAAATATAATAAACTTTACAGGGTAAGCACCTACCTCCGATATCTGCTGTATCCAGGGCTTCCATGTCTATCATATGATGGACCATTGTACCTGTCGTAAACTGGGCTGCGAGCCCGCCCATAGTCAGGACTTGATCGGCCCCTACGATGCACTGGACTATGTGAGTGCCTATAAGGACTATCTCCATGCCTACCACCATAACCTCTTCTGGGGCTATCATATCTGTCTTCCCTCTCACCATCATCCTTTAGAGCATACTCAACAGAAACCACCCTGTCCAATATCTCGCTGCAAAATCAGACATCACATTACATTAGTTCACCTATTAATGTAGGTATTGAGAATCCTTAACGAAGCAACAAGACAAACTAATACATCACTTTACCTCATGTGTGTACACTCGAGAGCTTTTGTGGCATCCTCCTGTGTTTCAAACTGAACAAATGCAAAGTTCCGTCGAATTCGAACATGCAGAACCTTTCCAAAAGGCTCAAAGTGTTTTTCTATATCACGGACCCTTGTGCGGATTGGATCAA
>NW_021025024.1:750323-769262 GCF_004153795.1 Camellia sinensis
ATAAAACGCCGTTAAATGAACGTCGTCAAAACTCATATTTCTTGTAGTGAGCCAAAAAGTGAAAAGAAAAGAGGACTAATAGGTCATCATGTAAAGTGCTACTAAATGTGTATCTACCAATATGTATTATCATCTGTAGCTACATATCCATTTTGCTACAAACAATGATGAAAAGGAAATTTATTCCATATGGTCATCTATCATCCTATATTAAATTCAAATCCTCGTATCCATTTTCCTACAAATTAAATGATGATGAGAAGGAAATTATTCCATACGGTTATCTATCATCCTATATTAAAGTGAAATCCAATTACTTCAATAGCCAAAAAGTGAAAAGAAAAGAGGACTAATAGGTCATCATGTAAAGTGCTACTAAATGTGTATCTACCAATATGTATTATCATCTGTAGCTACATATCCATTTTGCTACAAACAATGATGAAAAGGAAATTTATTCCATATGGTCATCTATCATCCTATATTAAATTCAAATCCTCGTATCCATTTTCCTACAAATTAAATGATGATGAGAAGGAAATTATTCCATACGGTTATCTATCATCCTATATTAAAGTGAAATCCAATTACTTCAATAGCCAAAAAGTGAAAAGAAAAGAGGACTAATAGGTCATCATGTAAAGTGCTACTAAATGTGTATCTACCAATATGTATTATCATCTGTAGCTACATATCCATTTTGCTACAAACAATGATGAAAAGGAAATTTATTCCATATGGTCATCTATCATCCTATATTAAATTCAAATCCTCGTATCCATTTTCCTACAAATTAAATGATGATGAGAAGGAAATTATTCCATACGGTTATCTATCATCCTATATTAAAGTGAAATCCAATTACTTCAATAGCCAAAAAGTGAAAAGAAAAGAGGACTAATAGGTCATCATGTAAAGTGCTACTAAATGTGTATCTACCAATATGTATTATCATCTGTAGCTACATATCCATTTTGCTACAAACAATGATGAAAAGGAAATTTATTCCATATGGTCATCTATCATCCTATATTAAATTCAAATCCTCGTATCCATTTTCCTACAAATTAAATGATGATGAGAAGGAAATTATTCCATACGGTTATCTATCATCCTATATTAAAGTGAAATCCAATTACTTCAATAGCCAAAAAGTGAAAAGAAAAGAGGACTAATAGGTCATCATGTAAAGTGCTACTAAATGTGTATCTACCAATATGTATTATCATCTGTAGCTACATATCCATTTTGCTACAAACAATGATGAAAAGGAAATTTATTCCATATGGTCATCTATCATCCTATATTAAATTCAAATCCTCGTATCCATTTTCCTACAAATTAAATGATGATGAGAAGGAAATTATTCCATACGGTTATCTATCATCCTATATTAAAGTGAAATCCAATTACTTCAATAGCCAAAAAGTGAAAAGAAAAGAGGACTAATAGGTCATCATGTAAAGTGCTACTAAATGTGTATCTACCGAGAGAGAAAAAAAAAAGAAATCGAAGGTGAAAGACGGATGTCTAACCAAATCTGTGTAGATCTACTCAGATCTGAGTAGATCTACACAGATTTGGTTAGACATCCGTCTTTCCCCTTCGATCTCTTTTTTTTTTTTCTCTCTCTGCTATACACTTCTGTTTTTCTGTTCTAATGGAGAAAATTTTCGAATTCTGAACAAGCAGTTTTCGAGTTTTAGTTACAGGCGGTGAAAACTGTAAAATTTTGCAGTTTCAAATTTTTTTTTTGTGCTGGAATGAATCATGGTTTAAAACTGTAAAATTTTGCAGTTTTATAACATTCTTTAGAACTGTAAAATTTTACAGTTTCATAACATGTTTTTTAATTTTTTTTTTCTGACAATATTCTAGACATTCCGGTGAGTCTCCGGCGACTGTTAAACGGAAGTCCGACGGTAGTAAGATGTGAACAGTGTCTATAAATTAAAAAAAATACAAATAAAAATTTTTGGTAACAATTAAAAATGTGTTGGACTAATTGGTGCAAGTATTTTGTTTTGGGATTAGTTAGGTTTTGAACTTGTTACATGGGACTTATCAGTAAGTTCCCCAAAAAAAAATATGTTCTCTCTGATTACAAACCATCTATTTAAAAATTCATGGTAAAAGATTGAGTGAATAGAATACATCATTTTGTTCAATATATCTCACTGCAGGTATGGCATAAGCCCTTTTTTTGGGTAAAATAAGTTGAAAATTTTTCTAGTCAATATTGCTTTAGTTCTTTTATTTCTAGTCAAAGATGGAGTGAAAGAAGTCATTTTCCATATTGGTCTTGTTTGCATCTGTTAACATCAGAACCAGTTTGCATTTGTCATGTAACCAACCCACAGTTCTGATGTTATGTAACCAACCCATAGTCCATACATCTGTTATGTAACCAACCCATAGTCCAAACAATTGCATCTGTTAATAACCATGTCTATGAGAACCAGTTTGCCTCTGTAACATCAGAACCAGTTTACATCTGTTATTAACAATGTCTTCAATCTGTTTGCATCTGTAACATCAGAACCAGTTTGCATGGAACAATGTCTTCAATCTGTTTGCATATGTTATGTAACCAAAGCAGAACCATGCAGAGTCAGAAGCATAGCAGTTTGCATCTGCATCTGGTATGTAACCAATCCATAGTCCATACAATTGCATCTGTTAACATCCATGTTTGCATCTGTTGACATCAGAACCAGTTTGCATATGTAACAATGTCTTCAAGTTGTTCCTATGGGACATATTATTAGAACCAACTTCCATTAGCACCATTAGCACCAACTCCCATTAGCCTTCACACTCTGTCCATTAGCACCAACTTCCATTAGAACAACTTCCATTAGCCTTCACACTCTGTCCCTCTCCTCATGTATGCAGATTTAAAAAATGGCTTCTTCTTCTAACATTAGCGACATAAGATTAGTACCGAGAATGTGCAATTGTGGAAGAACAGCTGCCATACATATTGTAAGAACCAACGAGAATGGAAATGAAGGGCATTTGTTCTTTGTTTGCCCATCGAAATATGTAAGTTGGTAATTCTAGCTATTTTCTTCCTTTATTAGTCACATTAATATTTGTCTTATTGAACTAATGTCTTCGCATGCATTGCAGAGTAACACTCCCACTCACCATTACAATTACTTCAAGTTCGTGTCTGAAGATGATGAAGACGTTACGTCCAGAATCCGTTCTAACAGTACAGCTTCTGCTGGTATAACAATAGAAGACTTGAACAATGTAGGGATGAGGCTTCATTACATGGAAAATGACTATGGTCGAAGGCTGCAAAGGATGAAAAATAATATCAAAAAGATAGTGTACTTCATTGTATTTTGTATCATTTTATACTTTATGATGTAACTTTTCGACTTTATTGTATTTTTGGGAAACTTAATGGAAGTTTGTATCCTTTTGGGTTTTATGTGCTCCAACTTGTTATCTATTATCTGTTATGGAATGAATTTTGGAGAACATTAAACTTCTTATCTGTTATGGAATGAATGATGGAATTTTGGAATGAATGATGGAATCAGTATGTCAATCTCATTTTGGAGTGTTGGAATGAATGATGAATGATGGAATTTTGGAATGAATGATGGAATGTTATGTTATGTAACTATAATATATGAGGTCAGCATGAATGCTTCAGCTGTGTGCAGAACCATGAAAGGTATTTTGTCTGTTGATTCTGTTCTTGTTGCACAGGCAGATTATGATTTATGTACTGAATGCTTCAATAATGGGAAGCTTGACTCTAGATGGTCCCCGACGGATTTCATTCTCATGGAGCCTACTGAGGTTGCTGGTGTAAGTGGTGGGAAGTGGACAGATCAGGAGACCCTTCTCCTCCTTGAAGCATTGACCCTCCTTTTGCCCTTACTAGTTGCCACCTTTTTCTTCAATCTTTTTGGTTGCACAACATGATTCACATCTTCGCATTCCACTTCAAAGCTTTGGGTGTCATCATCATTACGTGCTTCATTTCCAACACCAAAATGAGCACTTAACTTGCCTTCAACATCTGCACCTAATGTAGCAAGGTGTGCAATACAAAAATCATAAGTTTCTTCAGTTTCAGCAGCTCTACTTGCTACTGCTCTAAATGCGGTCATCAATGTCTTATACCGCGAGGCTTGTTGGAATTTCACATCTACTTCAATGTCATTTTCCTTAATGTGCTGCACAGTTTCGGCTCTTGCTTGTTTGGTCCACCTCTGTAGAATGTATTGTGGAGGAACCTCTTTCATCTTCAATATGTCTGTAATGACCTTTAATGAGTGACAACACGAGATTCTTTCCCTTTCAAACTTTGTACAATTACAACCCAAAGAGCCACCCCTCTCCATCTTCACTTTCCTTGCATGTTTGTTACCAACATCAACAACTGTGTAAATGGTACTAGCCTCGCCATATTCAATTGCTTCTATGTCCGATTCAATGGATTGAAAGTACTCATTTTGAAATTCCTCAAAGATCTTTTTTGTGTAGACGTTACCCATTTGAATTAACATTCTTATTGTTGCTTTGACCTTTGGCAACCTTTGGCACAAAGCATAGCCTGCTTCTAACTCCTTGTATCGCTTCTCATAAAGTACCCTTTCGAAATGCATGAAGAATTCATTTAAGTTGAAATCAGAACGAATGTAATCCTTCAAAAAAGCATTAAAAGATTCACTAAGTTGTGTGGTACTCATTCCCGCAGCCCATGTTGATCTAACGTAAGGCCAGCCCTATTTTTCTTTCACCGCAAAAGTCAATTTCAACCAATGGTTTTCATGCGCATCATATTTATCAAGCATTTCCGCCCACTCTAACTTCCATTGATTTGCATCTTCAATGTGAAAGAAGAATTTATTTAGTACACCCTTCACCCCCTTATCTTGGAACAAACAGTTAACATGTTTTAATGCATTTTGCATCAAATGCCAAGTACACAATCGGTGACTTGTGTCAGGCATAACGATGGGTATAACTTTAGTCATTGCAGCATCTTGATCAGTGAACAAAGTTTTCGGTGCCTTCCTTGACATAGCCTCTAGAAAGTTTTCAAACAACCATACAAATGATTCGGCGGTCTCATCATACAACAATGCTGCACCAATATAACTGTTTCCCTATGATGGTTGAATCCCACAAAAGATGCGAAGGGTCTATGTTCTTTGTTTAACTTGTAAGTCGTATCAAATGTGACAACATCACCAAATTAGGCATAATCCATGATCATTTGTGCATCGGCCCAAAACATATTGGTCATTTGCTCCTCATTATCTAATTGAACAGCATAGAAGAATGAAGGATTCTGCAAAGATTTTTCTTTAAAGTATTGCAACACATTGCCTACTTCCCTATATGCTAAACTTTGTTATCTTTTGGTTCTCAAATAATTTTTAGAATCTAATTTCGTAAAACCAAGACATTGCCTTCCACCAGCTTCCCTACCCATGAGTTCAAAAGACTGGCCTAAACGAAGACCAGATTGTGCCGCTAAATCTAACTGAATTGCTTGGGTAGTGGATATCTTTCTTTGTGACGGCAATATGTGGGCACACTCGGGTGATACAAGATCATGGTTGTGTTTTTCTTTAAAATTAGTCACAACATATTTTCCAGTACCCTCATGTAATTTAATATAAAGTCGAGCCTCACACCCAGTCCTAGTTTTAGCTCTAGAGTTTTTTGACAATGGGTCTCGCTTGTCAACCTTTCGAAATCCCTACTTGTTACAAACCAAAAGTCTATGAATAAGTTGATTAGTGAACTTGTCCTTCCTACAATAATCTCTTCTTATGCTAAACCCAATTCTTCCTCCATATGTATTATAAAAATCATACGCACATTGTTCAGAATCAAATATCATTCCCTGTTTTGGCTTCCAATCACAGTCAGTCTCAGGTTCCATATCGATATCAAGATGCAACTGAAAATCCATATAAATAAAATCTTAGGTTAATGATAGTTGAGCTTCTTAATAAGATTGCAGGGTTGCTTAGATTGTAGTGCTATGAAAATGAATTGAAATTTGTTTATAGATAAAATTTATCTGGTTTATAGATAGGACCATATGTCATATAAGGAAAATTACTGGAATTAAGGAAATTGAATTATTAAAAACCAGATTAAATTAATATAGATAGATATTGCTTCATTCAATTATTCATGAGATTCAATATAACACATCTAGACACCAGTTAATAATTACATGACCCATGAGACTGCTATGTCTACAAAAACCAGGAGACATACTGTGATAAGGCCCATAACATTACCCTGTTATGGCAAAACTGAGATAATTTACGAGCCTTTTAACAAAACATCACAATAACAATCAGATGAGCAACAAAAGAGGTAAAACACACCAACTATTTATGGATTCTAATGTAAAGATCAAAATTGAATTATGTTGTTTGTTTTGCTGGGTTATGACTCGAAGTCATAGCTTAGTGCTATATTGGTTTACTATTTCTAATAAAAGGTAAAACAAAGAGAATTTATTGATTGAATAATAAAACAAAAGAGGTAAAACACACCAACTATTTATGGATTCTAATGTAAAGATCAAAATTGAATTCTATTGTTTGTTTTGCTGGGTTATGACTCGAAGTCATAGCTTAGTGCTATATTGGTTTACTATTTCTAATAAAAGGTAAAACAAAGAGAATTTATTGATTGAATAATAAAACAAAAGAGGTAAAACACACCAACTGAGAATTTATTTATTGATTGAATTTATCCAATTTACAGTGTGTTAATCAAATAGCAGAACCTTAGAGAAAAGTTAAAGAAATCATAAAGAGGTAAAACACACCAATTAATGAAAACTCGTATTCGATTTCTGACCTTAGTGTCGACTGTAATTTGTAAAGAGCATCAGTCGAAAGCTTTGGCGGCAGAAGACGTCTTAGGTTCTGAGGAGTTCGCCGTCGGTGAGGATGGAGTTTGCCGTCGGTGAGGATGGGTTCGACGGAGGAGAGTGCTGTGTGAGAGTGAGAGTGCTGTGTGAGAGTGAAAATGAATTCCTCCTAAGCTGTGTCCTTGTTTTGCTTGGACGGAAAGTCGACAACATTTTACTTTTAATTTTTTTTTTTTAATCTCAACCGTTAGATGACCAATGACTCATATGAGCCGTTGCAAGCAGGATGACCTCGTCAATGGGAGGATCCGGACTCTTATAAACCACTGAAAACACATTTTTTCAGTTTAATTTTTTTTGGTTAAATTTACAAACTAAGGCCAAGTTTGGGAAAACTAAAAAAGTGCACTTTTTGTCTTTTTGGACTAAAAAATTGAGGTTGAAAATATGGATGTTTGGGTTAACTTTTTGACTTTTTATTGAAAAATGTGTAATAAAAAAGTGTAAAAATTGATTTGTAGGAAAAAATTTGAATTGAAAATTATACCGCCATAATTATTGCCTTTTAGTGAATAGTGTTAACTTTTTAATTATGCAACCAAGCCATCTTTTTCAATCAAAGACTTGAATGTCAAGTACTGCTAAGTCTTTACAAGAAACTTGAAGGGAAGGCCCCATGGCTTGTAATTCACTATAACGTAACTTTTGCTTGTATTTTTAATACATTTATTATATTTATTAATTTTAAATTTATTTGACATTATTTTTTTGTCAAATTTCTCATGATATTGCTTTGGCGTTTGTTTTAAACCATGTAATTATTTAACCAATTTTTTATTTTATTTCCTTAGAACAAAAAATCCTTCTCGTTGTTCCATATAAATTTTTTCATTAACTCACCATTTAAGAAAGTTATTTTCACATCTATTTGGTGAATTTCTAAATTATACAAAAATGCAATAACAATTAACATTCTAACGGATGTTATTCTAGTAACTGGTGAGTATGTGTCAAAGTGATTAAGACCTACTTTTTGCCTATATCCTTTGACTACAAATCTTGCCTTGTATTTGTCAATTGATGCTTTTCTTTTCCTCTTGAAAATTCACTTATATCCAAGAGGTTTACAACTTGGTGGCAAATCCACCAATTCTCATGTGTGATTTTGCAAGATAGATTCAACTTCGCTATTTATGGCTTCTTTCCATAAAAGAGCCTCAGAATTGGACATAACTTTTTTAAAAGTTAAAGGCACTTTTCTAACAAAAATGTTAGAAAATTTAGACCAAAAGATTTTGAGGTTCTAGCACAAGTTCTGAGATAATCCAGAACTCATTAACATGGCATTCATTATTTCTTTTAAAGTCATATTTTTCTTTTCAGCAATTTCATTTGTTCAGGTGAGTAAGGATCGGTAGTTTGATGAATTATTCCATATTCTTTACAAAACTCACCAAAAGGTGATTCATATTCACCATCTCTATCACTTCTTAGAATATTAATTTTCCTGCAAAGTTGATTTTCAACTTCATTCTTATATTGAATGAAAGTTTCCAAAACTTCATCATTGGTTCGAATTAAATAAACATAACTACATCTAGTATAGTCATCTATGAAAGTGATAAAATATTTTTTCACACCTCTAGTTTGAATTGATTTAAAATCATAAATGTCACTATGAATTAATTTAAGCGGCTCCATACTTTGTTCAATTGAATGAAAATGAGTTTTGGTTAATTTTGATTCAATACAAATTTCACATTTATGATTTAAATCAATGTCATATTTAGGTAAACATTCCATATTAATTCATCTACGCAAAGATCCATAATTAACATGTCCAAGTCTACCATGCCATAAATTTGAAAACTCAAGCAAGTAAGAAGAAGATGTATTTTTATTAATAATTGAGAGTACAACGGTCATTACATTCATATTGAAAAGGCCATCAGACATGTAAATTTTTCCTACATACATCTCATTCTTAGTAAGTACAAATTTATCACTCTCAAGCACTAGCCTAAACCCATTCTTACTCAACAAAGATCCAGAAACAAGATTCTTGCGAATGTCCGGTACATACAACACATTGTTGAGAGTGAGTTCCTTTCCAGATGCCATCTTAAATACAATCTTTCATTGTCCTTCAACTTTGAAAGTTGAGGAGTTGCCCATAAAAAGTTATTCACCATTGTCCACTGTAGAATAAGATGTAAACATCTTTTTGTCAGCACAGATATGGAGAGTAGCACCAGTGTCCACCCACCATTCTTTAGGATTTCCGACAAGGTTTGCCTCGGAAACAACTGCAGAAAAATTGATGTCATCTACACCATTGGAAATATTGTCCACTTCGGTTATATGGGTTTGAGCAGGCTTCTTACTTGTTCTTCTGCTACTTGGAAACATTCGACACATGAGGGCTTCGTTATCAGCATGCAATGTCATCGCTTGTTTGTAATGACGAATATGGTCGATGGGATCCGATTTTCCGTCATACAGGGTGAACGGTGGTGCTTTGAACTTTTTAAGCAGCACAACCCTTGCAATCTATCGTACGAAAGGGTCATGCCTGTCTTCTTCATCTGAATCATCACTTTCTTTCCCTCGCCTGTGCCTTACGTACGGACTCCTTTCGGATGAGCTAGCTCCTGGGATGGTGAGTCAGAGTCGCTGCCATTACCGTGTTTCTGAAGTCGACGTCGTCGATCGTCCTTTTTTCCTGGGGATCGACCCCGATCAAGACATGCGGTCTGTTGGGATTTGGCTACCTTCAAGGCCAATTCGTTACATAAACGCTCGTTACCGGCCACCATATCTTCAAGGCGTTGCTTATTTCGTTTCGGTTGATCCATGATCGTTTGTATAGTCTCCTGCATTGAGGTTGAGGGTGAGGTTTGAGCTACTGAGTTGAAATTCAGGGCCCGTCTTGCGGCGATATTCTCTGGTCCAAGCATGTTTCTTGGAGTAACATCATCTCTTGGTGTAACATTGTCAACAACGAGCGAAGGATCATCTGTTATGCTTGCCATGAACGTACTTGAGTATTCCCACAGATGGCACCAATTGTAGAGAGGTGGTTTGGAAATACTCCTGAATTCAGTCTGACGTCCCTGATCATTTGATCATTACCTGAAAAAGGGATGAACACTCCGGTCGGAAATGCCGGAATTAATTGTACGGGGAGGAAATAATTCTCCTCGTATAATCCTGTTGACCAAGTCCACGCTCCTCCGTACGACGTCGCTTTGTCACCTGAAAACACAAACGTGAGCTAGCCGGCGGGTGTGTGCCGGAAACCTCTCCGATGCCTAAGTCAGAAAACTTGACAAATAGACAAAGCTCTAAGTTCTCAGAAAGATTGTGTTCAATTACCTCCTCCAAGGTGATGCTTGTAGGCTTTTATAAGTTTCCCGTGGCACAATCCTGGTAGGACTTGTATTTCTCCATGCAGAGTCCTCCTAGGATTCATACTCCTAAGGATAATGCTTATCCTTTTACACCCTCCCCCACTGCTTAAACCAAGTGGGATGGTTTTCTCTTCGGCCGAACTACCTCATGACCGAAATAGCATTGGCTATGCCGAACCGTAGAATAGGCCATACTAACCGTAGTTCGGTTCTTCTTGCCACACCATATATTGGTTCTCCCATACACGAACCGTGGTGCATTTGAACCGCTCTACCAAGTAATAACATTCCGACCGATCTTGACCGGAACAACTTATAACCGGACTATCTCGGAGATCGGTTTAACTAGAAGCCACCCCGGGCCGGAGTAGCTTTACATCCCTGAGCCGAAGTAACATTTACTTCTCCCAGCCGGAGTAACTACGCTTCTCCTGGGCCGGAGTAACTTTGCTCTCCTGGGTCGGAGTATCCCTTGCGGCCTTCTTACTTAGTCCTTCGCGTTTTGGGTCTCAAAGCCCAACTTGCAGCTCGGCCCAATTTTTCCCAAAAATTACCCTCTCAAATATACAATTTTAAAATAAAATTACATGTTGAAAATGTAATTTTAATTTAAAATTATATTTTCAAAATACGATCTGTACGGGGAGCAAATATTCCGGCGTGCCCGTATTCCTTTCTTCTGTGCTCCGTCGATATCCGATCACCTGCGAGCAAATAACGGTGAGCTACCCGGCGGTGTGTGGCCGGAAAAACCCTCCGACGGTCAAGTTAGCACACACCTTAGAGGGAATAGAGAGAAGGGAGAGAGTGTTTGAGTGTAAGAAATCCTTACAGATATGTTCGTGTGTCCCGTATGGGGGGCGCAAACATGCCTATATACCTTCTGAGCCCCTTACCCACTCCCAGTCATCTCCTGACACGTGGCTCTGCTATCCCATCTGTCAGCATAGACCTTGCTGAACATCACCTAATCTCAACTGCCTGACTTCACAGCTGGAGCTCGGCAGCCGAGCTGCTCTACCACGGCCATGCCATGCTTCATACCCATCTCTTTCCTTCTTGTTCTGTTTTGCTTTCGTATCTGCATAGCTTTGTTTTGTATGTTTTTTGCAAACATCTTTCTCCATTTATCTGCTTTGCTTTTGTGCTTTTTATGAAGAAACCAGTAGAACTCCATGTATGTATGAACTATTTTGTAGGAAAATAGTCTTAGATCCAAAATCACCTAGTAACCGGACTAGGATACTGTTTGTGTCATGTATTAGATAGATTTCAGAGAACAACCGAACTAGAACTTGTAGGAATATCAGTAGTTTCTTCTGAACCACTCTAGCCAAGATAAGATCACCGAAGAAACGTGCACATACCGAACTAGGTACTTCGGTCTATAACCGAGCTAAGCCTTTCGGGGCCAAGCCGGCTTTCTTAGTTCTTAAACCGAACTCAGAAAACCGCCCCTAGGGGTTCAACCGAAGTAAGTTTCCTCATACTGCAACCGATTTAAGCCTTGGGACTAAACCAGCTTTCTTAGTTTTTTAGACCGAACTCAGAAAGCTGCCCCTAGACGTTAAACCGGTCTAAACCGCTCAAAACCGAGCTAACAAACCTTCTGATGGGCCGAGGTAGAACCAGCCCACTAAGCCGAAGTAGGATTTGTATATCTTGCTTATAATTTGTAGCGCGGTCCAACGATCTGTGCTTAACCCCTTTGTTTTCTACCTTGCAGACTTAGGTTGCCCAGGCACTCCTGCGTGTGCTCAACCGAGCTACTGAGCCTAATTTTTGTACCGAAATAATTTATTCATAAATTATACAACAAATGGGTAAGTATAGATATTTAGTCGAAACCCCTGGTGGCATGGCCGAATTTAGGCAAGATTACCAGATTCCTGATGATGTCCAACTGGTGTTGGCCAAGAAAGATGCTACTCCCTGGGACAATGAAGGCTTCGTCCCTTTTAACCTTCAATCCATAATAGAAACCGGACTACGGTTTCCTATCCAACCGCTAATCTGCGAATTTCTTAGACAGACTAGGTTATGCCCCACCCAACTGTCCACCAATACATATCGTATTATAATGGGAATAGCCGCATTAAACCATCGAACCGGACTAAATCTTGGCCTAGCCGAAATATTCCATCAGTATTCCATCGGCTCGAAGAATGCTGGGTGGGTCTATTACCTTAGGATCCGCCGCCGCCGAGAGAAGATAATTAAGCATACACCGGACAAAGACCTTAATGATGATGACTTCTTCTGGGTCTCCGGGAATTTTGAGGACTTTCAAGCCCAAATTCCTGGCCGACCTATAAATTGGAAAATAGGAGAGCCTGGTAATTTAACTTCGGTCTTCTTCCTTGTATTTTATTTCGGTTCTTCAGTCCATTGACCGAACTAACACTTATCTTTTTTTTGTAGATTTTGCCCACCTCCGTTCTCTATATAGCTATCCCAACCTTGCGATTTTGCGAGCCGCACTACGGTGTCAAGAAAGGAGTTGGGCTAAGCTTCTGAACTTTGAACCGACCTACCGGTACAGCGGTTGACGAAAAGCAAAGGTAACCGATTTTCTTCTTGAGGAAGACCCAGAACCGGACCCAACTTTGCCAGAGATAAGACTTGTCCCACTAACAGCTGAAGAAGAAATGGCAAAGAAAAGCAGAGTTAGGGCCCTCCTGACCGCAACAACCAGGGCCGAAGTAACACCAACTACTGAGGTGCAGCCCGCCGTCGTGGCCCTTTCTTCACAACGGCCTTCTTCATCTCGCCCCTCCAAACGCGCCCGATCTACGTCAGCCGAACAGCAACTTGTTGATGAGGTCGAATCCGTCCCCCAAAGTCCTCATCCTGCCCCCCAACCAGAGCAAACTGACCGAGCTCGATCTCCGAAGTGGGCTCCGCCGCTGATCTTCAACGACCGAAACATCAAAGCCACTGACTCGGTCGTGGCTGAAAAAGACCACCAACTGGCCTTTAACCTGGCCAAAAGTGTGTGCCTCCCCAAGGACATGGAGCACCACTTGAAGCAACTGAATACCGAAATGAAATCAATTCGGTCTGCTTCCAAGTCCATGATCTTGGTAAGTAGCTCTGTCTGTTTTTTCTGTCTAAATTTTTCCAACTTTTACTTCGGTTGAGAAGAAATCTTTGTTTTGCCAGGCCTTGCAAAAGAACAATATTACTTATAGGAAAGTCCAAGAACTCCGCAAGACCACAAGGCAAGTGATGGCGGAAGCCGAATCAAAGGCGGCCGAACTACTAGATGCCGTAAAGAGAATGGCCGAGCTAGAAGCGGAGAACGGTCGTCTTGCCGATCTAGTTAATTCGGCGGAAGCGGAGAAGCAGAAAGCTGCCATCGTTATGAAGGACAAGTATTTGCGGGAGTTGTTGAAGCTTGAGAAGAGAAAGGACGCCGAAATAAGCGAACTGAAAAAGAACATGGAGGCGGTCGACAAGGGGGGGTACAAGCGAGGTTTCAAGGAGGCAGAGGAGGCCTACGTGAAGCAATGCGATGCCGCCAAGGAGCTTTTCTTCAAGTGCGGCTGGAGGGCGGCTGTGGAGAAGCTCGGTCATGATCAACAGACCGAGGTCTTCAACCCTCCAGAGTACTTTATTCCGAAGTCCCTTGCGGGGTATGCGGATGCCATGCAGCAGCAATTCCTTGAAGGTTCAGATACTGACGAAGATTCTGCTTCTGAGGATACTCCGGTTGAAAACGTGGATCAGATAGATCGGCCGGAGTCCAGAGTGGAAGATCTGACTATTGAACAGCCAAATGAAACTGTGGCTCCGGTCGATGCCACTATTGTGACTGAAGGAGTCCTGCCACCAGAGACCGGTCTTCCAGCTGTCACTGATGCTGCCTTTGATGCCGAGATTGAAGATCTTTTCGCTTGACTTTGTATTCTTTTTTTCTTTGTAACCGAACTAAGCCCCCTTGTAATGACTTCTCTTGTAATGAAAATTTTACTTCTCTTATTCCAGTTATTGTGTGTATGCTTGCATTTGTAATGTCTTCTATTACTCCAAGTGTTATTTCGGTTTTGGTTGGTTAAACTATACTTACCAGCCAACCACTCCTTAGCCGACATAATTTACTTCGGTTGAGGAGTACTAAGTGTTGGTTTAATCCAGCCAACCACTCTTCAGCCTTACACTTACTTCGGCTGAAGAGTAACAAGAGTTGGTTTATTCCAGCCGACCACTCTTCAGCCATAAGCTTACTTCGGCTGAAGAGTAACAAGAGTTGGTTTATTCCAGCCAACCACTCTTCAGCCTTACCCTTACTTCGGCTGAAGAGTAACAAGAGTGGGTTTATTCCATCCAACCATTCTTCAGCCATACCCTTACTTCGGCTGAAGAGTAACAAGAGTTGGTTTATTCCAGCCAACCACTCTTCAGCCATACACTTACTTCGGCTGAAGAGTAACAAGAGTTGGTTTATTCCAGCCAACCACCTTTCAGCCTTACCCTTACTTCAGCTGAAGAGTAATAAGAGTTGGTTTATTCCAGCCAACCACTCTTCAGCCTTACACTTACTTTGACTGAAGAGTAATAAGTGTTGGTTTATTCCAGCCAACCTCTAAGTTGGTTTTTCTAGCCAACTTAGAATAAAGTGTTTGGTTATTCCGACCAAACGTCCTGCAGCCTGGATCCTTATCCTGGGCTTAGGAGGGGTGTTGGTTTATTCCAGCCAACCTCTAAGTTAGTTTTTCCAGCTAACTTAGAATAATGTGTTTACAATGTACCGACTTTATTAAAGCTAACTTGTACAGAGAACAACTCATGCTGAAAAGAATCGCTTGTTTTATTGGGAAAAGAAAAAATTACACATGCTAGAAAGAGAAAAACTAAAAGTAAAATAACTTGAGGTTGGCCGTGTTCCATGGCGTAGGGATTGCTTTGCCGTCCTTGTCTTGGTGGTATGCCCCTTTGTCTGTTAACCAAACCACTTTGTAAGGACCGTCCCAGTTTGGCCTTAACTTGCCATCTCCTAGTCCTCCACTGCTTTCCGATCCGCCGCTTTTCCGACATCTGCGAATAGCTCATTACTCTCCGGTTCTTCCACCGAATGAACATATCCTTTGGCAGCGCGGCTGCCATTCGCCGTGACGAAGCATTGCTTTGACATGATCTGATCTCCATAGACTTCTTCAATTATGCCGGTGTTATTGGGGAACCGCATTACTTGGTGGTAGGATGACGCCACTGATCGCATGGCATGCAGCCATGTTCTGCCTAAGATGATGTTGTAAGTGGAGGGGACCTTCAATACCCAGAACTCCACTTGTTTTGTCACGGTTCCTGCTCTGACTGAAAGAATGATTTTGCCGACGGGCCATTCAGGCATGGAGTTGAACCCAATTAGGGGAGATACGGCAGGTGCCAAGTCTTTGTCTTGCAGCTTCAATTGCTTGAATGTCTCGTAGTACATGATTTCACATGAACTACCCTGGTCAATCAGAATCCGCTTGACGTCAAAATCCTTGACTCGGAGAGTGACGACCAGGGCATCATTGTGGGGGCAGTAAATTCGTTCCAAGTCCTTATCCGAAAAAGACATGACGTTTGTAGCCTCTGTCTATTATTATTTTTTAACCCGTGTATTGGGATAAATACCAAATAAATGAAAACAACAATGATTCATCCCATTAAAAACATCACCACTAATAGCACTAATGCATTAAAAAAGTAAAAAAAAATTAAAAAAAAAACACAACTCCAAGACCAAAACATCACATCATTAATGGCGGGACCCACTGCCACCTAATTAGTGGGAACACTAATTAGTGCTCCCAAGCATTTTTCAAATGAAAATTATGCCGTTGTGATAAGGGATGACAATTTAAACTTGGTTTAAAGGGGACTTGACCTTTTAATTTGAGTGATTTTTTCTTGAAAAAGATCTTCAACGAGATGGAAATAGTATTTAAAAATTAATCTCTAATCAATTTCGAGTTGGGGATAGGGATAAGTGATCTAGTCCTATACCTAGTTCGTCTCCGTCTCAATCCCTGTTAATTCCTGAAGTGATATTACCATTTTACCCCTCTATATATATACATAAAAACCAAACCCTCCTCACACAGACTCACACTCACTGCGTCTCCCATCTCCCTGACTCCCTCTCGTCCTCCCTCCATCTCTTCTTCTCCCTCCTTCACTCAGATTTCTCTCTCACTTCTCATCATCATCATCATCCAGGCCCACCACTGTAAAGCCACCAATCTAAATTGTAAAGCCACCAATCTAACAGATCGTGGTCTATGAACCGTCAAGCCACCGATCTGAACAACTCTCTCTCTCTATATATATATATATATATTTGTGTACCTATTGTTGTTGATGAGCAAATATTTTTTTTTTTCTAAGTTGATAAGTTGATGATTGTTGTTCATATATAAATTACATTTTTTGATGATTGTTGTTGATGAACAAATCTGTCCAAATCTGTTGTTGATGAACAAATCTGTTGTAGGTCTGTTGTTGATGAACAAATCTGTCCATAAACATATTAAATTTTTTTTTTTTTTTTTGTTGCTCTTGTGTGTGTGTTGAACAGATCTGTCGGGGATTTTACGGGGTCGGAAAAACTCAATCCCCGTTAGGGCGGCGGGGACGGGAGAGGTGATGTATTCCCCACCGGGAATTAAGACCGGTGACGGGGACTTTTTTTATCTTCAGAGATCGGGGACGAGGAGTGTCATCCTCGGCCCAGCCCCACCCCATCCCGTTGCCATTTTTAGCTGTGACATATTTTTATTTTTATTTGCTTGATTTTTCTTGTACATTTATTCAAAGTCGCTAGAGCACAAAATATTTTTTTTCTTTTTTTTCCGTCATTTATAAATTCAAGATACAAATACATTTTCACAAAATCTATAAGATTACAATAATAAATTTTTTATACCTATATGTGATTTTAGTAATATAGAAGTTATTACCCTTTAAATTAGATTTGTTTCCGATCGTCTATAAAGACAATCTAGCTTTGGATTTATTATATATTTATTGTGCGAACATGGATTTTGCATGTTAGAATAAGTTGGAGCTCTGCAATCGAACTGGTTGTCTATAAACTGAGATTTGTAAGGACAATAAACAGTAAAAGTTGCTTGGCTGAGATTGGTCAAAAAATCCCTCCAATAATAAAAGTCAACGACTTAGGGAGAAGGAATAAAGCGAAGGAGAGAGAATTTGATTAGCATACAGGCCTACAGGCCCATTTCTTCTTTTGTATGAGTCGATCTCAAAGCCATGACATTCTTTACAAAACAATGCTCTTCCAAGAGCTTTCTTTGATATTCAGTTGAGCTACTCCAGCTTGGTCAAGCTATGACCTGAGCCTAAGTCAACACATTAGTCTAAACAAGTCGCCTCATTTCTGAATGTGTTCGGTCTACGTGTACCTTAACCCAACTTGTCTTCGATACACAATAATGTTCTTCCGAGAAGAGTTTCCTTTGATGTCTAGCCGAGCTACCTCTTCTAGCTCGGCCAAGCTACGCCTTGAGCCTTAACCAATGAGTTTATCTGAGTAGACCACTCTAGATTGAGTGTGTTCGACCTTGTCTCTAAATATAGTCAGTCAAGTGAGGATGAAGCAAAAGACTTACTGCGTTATCTATACATTTTTGTGGTAAAGTTAAGCAAACTACCTAAATATACTTAATGTCTTTCTTGTTGGAGATGTTATTACGTTCACATAACTCGTCATTATTTAGAAATAAATACTTAATTCCTTTGATTTATGGCTTAAAATGAACCATCATAATTTTTTATTCAAATAAATAAAAAATGCATTACATGTGCCTATATTTCTAAAATAGTTTATGATTATTTGTACACAACTTATTCCAAGCGATAAAATAAAAGATTCAGTTCAAGAGAGCTGAAAAATACTAAGGTATTCATGTCAATTTACTTATTTGTTTATAATCCTATTTTAAAATGGCCCTCCAAAGTTTTTGTAATCAACGCTCTATTTATTAACTTTTTTCAATTTAAGTATACATTTTCTATGTTTGGTGGTGGTGATGAAACAAAGATAGATGTGGTGGCATGGTGGTGGGGCAACGGTGGCAAGGGTAATAGCAACGGTGCTGATGGTAGTGGTTGTGTAGTGGAGGTGAGAGTAGCGGTAATAGTGTGGTGACATTGGTGAGATTTTAGTTCAGAAAACGTTTTCGGCATTTTAAAAGTAGAAAACATTTTATATTCATATAGGTTTGTTTTCTGTTGATTATGGAAACTATTTTCTATTGATTTTCGTTTTCTTTTGTACCAAATATCAAAAAATATTTGTGTCCAAACAAACGGAACGTTACTTTTACAAAACTTTCTTATAGTGCTCTTAACTTTTACAAGTGGGTAAACATTAATTTGTTATTGGGCTTCCAACAAATTCTCCTATGAGCATTCTCAGTGGACATGTTAGCTCCAAATTAGAGTAAGTTGTTAGAGCAACTCCAACGGTGAATCAAATTTTTCATTAAATTTGAGTAAAAAATGACTCATTTTACCAAATTTGATACCACTCGCTCCAACAGTGCACTTTTATCAAATTTGTGCCGGGGACAACCGGTTGGTCGACCGGTTAAGCGAAAAAAAAAAAATTTTCTTTTTTGATTTTTTTTTTTTTGAACTTTTTGAACC
>NW_021025025.1:11429-23710 GCF_004153795.1 Camellia sinensis
TGTGTTCATCCCAGCAAAGTAGAAGCGTTCTTTTAAGAAATACACGAAGGGGTGTGTGGAAGTCATCAAGGGGGAAGGTCGCTCGCTTACAGGGCTATTTCGCAAGGATACTGGTGGCCCTATATGCAAGCAGACTCAGAAAAATATGTGAAGAGGTGTGAGAAATGCCAAAAATTCGCGCACCAAATACATCAACCAGCAAGAGAACTCCTACCGTTAACTAGCCCATGGCCTTTCTCAATGTGGGGCTTGGACATAGTAGGACCACTTCTAACAGCGCCCCGGGGTAGAAAATTCTTTCTCGCAGCAACAGACTACTTCACAAAGTGGGTGGAAGCAGAAGCATTGGCGTCAATCAAAGAAAAAGATGTGAAGAAGTTTGTGTGGCAGAATATTATCACTCGGTTTGGCATACCAAAAGCACTGATCTCAGACAATGGAACTCAGTTCGACGGCAGAATCTTTAGAAGCTTTTGTGAAGAGTACAAGATAGAGTTTTACAATTCTACACCGGCATATCCTTAAGCAAATGGGCAAGCTGAAGCATCAAATAAAGTCGTCTTGGATGGACTAAAAGAAAAGGCTAGAGAAAGCAAAAGGCAAGTGGGCAGATGAACTTCCTCACGTCTTATGGGCTTACCGCACCACGCCTCGGCGATCAACTGGAGAAACACCATTCTCCTTGGCCTATGGAATGGAAGCAGTGATCCCACTAGAAGTTGGCCTCCCCACAATTCGAAGCGAAAATTTTGATCCAAACTTAAATGGAGAAGCCATAGCCTTAGAACTCGACCTTGCAGAAGAAAGAAGAGAAAGAGCACTAGTCCACATCGCCTCATACCAACGAGAGTTAATCAGAAAATACAGCAAAAAGGTTCATCCAAGACAATTCAAGATTGGGGATTGGGTACTACGCAAAGTAATGGGAAACACCTTGATCCCAGGAGAAGGCAAGTTAGGCCCAAATTGGGAAGGTCCGTATAAAGTGGTTGGGTTAGCAGGCAAAGGGGCATACCACCTAGAAGACAAGGATGGGAAGGCAATCCCTAGGCCATGGAATACGGCCAATCTCAAGTTATTTTACTTTTAGCTTTTCTTCTTCAAATATATGTAATTTCTTTTTCCTTCAATAAAACGAGCAATTCTTTTTCAGCACAAGTTATTTTTTGTAAAAGTTAGCTTTAGTAAAGATTAGGCGCATTACAAGCATTTTTACTCTAAGTTAGCCGGAAAAACTAACTTAGGGGTTGGCTAGAATAAATCAACACCCTTCCTAAGCCCAGGATAAGGATCCAGGCCGCAGGACATTTGGTCGGAATAACCAAATACTATAAGTTAGCTGGAAAAACTAACTTCGATGGTTGGCTAGAATAAACCAACATTTGTTACTCTTCAGCCAACGTAAGTGCAAGGCTGAAGTGGTTGGCTGGAATAAACCAACACTTGTTACTCTTCAGCCGAAGTAAGTGCAAGACTGAAGAGTGGTTGGCTAGAATAAACCAACTCTCGTTACTCTTCAGCTGAAGTAAGTGCATGGCTGAAGAGTGGTTGGCTGGAATAAACCAACACTTGCTACTCTTCAGCCGAAGTCAGTGGAGGGCTGAAGAGTGGTTGGCTGGAATAAACCAACACCTGTTACCCTTCAGCCATAGTAAGGGTATGGCTAAAATTGGATTGACTGGATTAAGCACTTTGTACTCCTCAGCCGAAGTGATTATATCGGCTAAGGAGTGGTTGGCTGGTAAGCATAGTTTAAAAAGCCAAAACCGAAATAGAAGTTGGAGTAATAAAAGGCATTGCAAAGTACAGACATACATATCAAAACCGAAGTTAGAGTTCAAGGAAATTTCCATTTCATTAAAGATCAAAATAAGTACAAAGCAAGGACCGAAGCCCGATTACAAAGACGAAATAAGAAAAAGAAAAAGTACAAAGTCAAGAAAAGAGTTCTTGTATTTCGGCGTCAAAGGCCGCATCACCATCAACTTGAAAACCGGTTTCAAGGGGAAGATCATGCTCGGTCGCCGGGTTGGTTTCGGTTGGAACCACGGTGTCACTTGGTTGTTCAATAGGTGGGTCCTCTACCATGGGCTCCAACCGAAGTGATGGGTCTACACTAACAACCGGAATGTCTTCGGAAGCAGAGGAGTCATCAGAATCTGAGTCTTCCAGAAACTCTTGTTGCAGGGTATCGGCATACTCCGCAAGGGACTTCGGTATAAAGTAGTCTGGAGGATTGAAGACCTCGGTCTGTTGATCATGACCGAGCTTCTCAACAGCCGCCCTCCAGCCACACTTGAAGAACAGCTCCTTGGCAGCATCGCACTGTTTGACATAGGCGTCTTCTGCCTTCTTGTAACCCTGCTTGTAACCCTACTTTTCGGCTCCCTCCACGCTCTTTTTTAGTTGGCTTATTTCGGTATCCTTTCTCTTTTCAAGCTTTACCAGCTCGCGCAAATATTTGTCTTTTATAGCGATGGCCACTTTCTGCCTCTCCGCTTTAGCCGAGCTAACCAGATCGGCAAGTCGACCGTTCTCTGCTTGTAGCTCGGTCATTTTCTTTTCGACCTCCTCTAGTTCAGCCACCTTTGCCTCGGCTTCCGCCATTGCTTGCCTTGTGGTTTTTCTTAGTTCTTGGACTTTCTTGTAAGTAATATTGTTCTTTTGTAAGGCCTGGCAAAAAAAAAAGATTTCCTTTGAGCCGAAGTACAAGTTGGAAAATTTAGGCAGAAGAAGCGGACAGAGTTACTTACCAAAACCAAGGACTTGGATGTAGACCGAATTGACTTCATTTCGGTGTTCAATTGCTTTAAGTGGTGCTCCATATCTTTTGGGAGGCACACACTCTTGGCCAGATTAAAAGCCAATAGATGATCTTTTTCAGCAACAACCGAATCAGAAGCCTTGATGTCTCGATCGTTGAAGGTTAGCTTCGGAGCCCAATGGGAAGATTCAGCTCAGTCGGTTTGCTCCGGTTGGAGGATAGGTTGAGGACTTTAGGGGATGGATTCAACCTCATCGACAAGTTGCTGTTCGGTCGATGTAGATCGGGCACGTTTGGAAGGGCGAGATGAAGAAGGCCGTTGAGAAGGCAGGGCCACAACGGCAGGCTGCGCCTCAATCGTTGGTGGTACTTCGGCTCTGGTTGTTGCGGTCAGAAGGGCCCTAACTCTGCTTTTCTTTGCCATCTCTTCTTCAGCAGTTAATGGGACAAGTCGTATTTCGGGTAAGGTTGGGTCCGGTTCTGGTGCTTCCTCAAGAAGGAAATCGGTTACTCTTGCTTTTCGGCGACCGCTATACCGATAGGTCGGCTCAAAGTTTAGAAGCTTAGCCCAACTCCTTTCTTGACACCGTAGTGCGGCTCGCAAAATCGCAAGGTTGGGATAGCTATATAGGGAACGGAGGTGGGCGAGGTGGGCGAAATTTGCAAAAGGAGAACTGTTAGTTCGGTTAATTAACTAAAAAAATCGAAATAAAATACAAGAAAGAAGGCCGAAGTCATATTACCGGGCTCCCCCTTTTTCCAATTTATAGGCCGACCAGGAATTTGGGCTTGGAAATCCTCAAAGTTCCCAGAGACCCAGAAAAAATCATCGTCATTAAGATCTTTGTCCGGTGTGTGTTTAACTATCTTCTTTCGGCGGCGGCGAATCCTAAGGTAATAGACCCACCCAGCATCGTTTGAGCCGATGGAGTATTGGTGGAAAATTTCGGCCAGACCAAGGTTCAGTCCGGTTTGATGGTTTAGTGCGGCTATTCCCATAATAATGCGGTATGTATTGGTGGACAGTTGGGTGGGGCATAACCTAGTTTGCCTAAGAAATTCGCAAATCAATGGTTGGACAGGAAACCGTAGTCCGGTTTCTATTATGGATTGAAGGGTAAAAGGGACGAAGCCTTCTTTTTCCCACGGAATAACATCTTTTTCAGCCAAACTCAGATGAACGTCTTCAAGAATATGGTAATCTTTCCTAAATTCGGCCATACCACCAGGGGTCTCAACTAGATACCTATACTTACCCATCTGATGTATAATTTACTTATAATTTATATCGGTGCAAATATCGTGCTCAGTAGCTCGGTTGAGCGCACGCAGGAGTGCCTGGGTAACCTAAGTCTGCAAAGTAGAAAACAGAGGGGGTTAAAGCACTGATCGTTGGACCGTGCTACAATTTACAAGCAAGGTATAAAAGCCCTACTTCGGCCTCAAAAAACTGGTTCTATCTCGGTTCATCAAAAGGTTTGGTAGCTCGGTTTGAGTAGGTTGCTCGGTAGACCGGTTTAACGTCTAGGAGCAGCTTTCTGAGTTCGGTCTAAAAAACTAAGAAAGCTGGTTTAGCCCCAAGGCCTAAATCGGTTGCAGTATGAATAAAATTGCTTCGGTTGAGCCTCTAGGGGCAGCTTTCTGAGTTCGGTTTAGAAACTAAGAAAGTTGGCTTGGCCCCAAAAGATTTAGTTCGGTTGAAATCCAAGGTTCCTAGTTTGATATGTTCGAAACCCGGTGATCTAATTTCGGCTAGAATGAATCAGGCGTTGGTGACTCTTTGAGTCTCTACAAGTTGTAGTTCGGCTATTAACTGAAGTGATCTACCAATATTGGACAAACAGTATCCTAGTTCGGCTGTTATGAGATTTTGGATCTAAGACTGGTTTTTCTACATAATAGTTCATACATACATGAAGTTCTACTGGTTTTTTCATAAAAATACAGAAGCAAAAGCAACAAATGGAAGAAAGTGTTTGCAAAAAACATACAAAACAAAACTATACAAATGGTGAAGCAGACAAAGAGAAAGAAGGATAGGCTTGCTTACCTGAATAAGAAGGAAGCCTGGAAATGAAGGCAGTAGCAGTGATGGAGGCACGAACACAGCAAGCTCAAAACTCAGGTGCTCAAGGAACAAGGGGGAGAAGAATGTGAATGTTCAAGAATGAGAAGAATGTTTTGTGAAATGAGAGAGAGGGAAAAGAAAAGGGAAGAAGCGGGAACTGTTCAAAAATTACGAAACACGAAGACGGCGTTGATAGCTGCCTTCTACGAATGGGAGCATGCCACGTGTATACGGAAAGGGAAGCGTTACAGTCGTGACTGAAGAGACGTTTTGACCGAACAAAGTGATGCCCGAAGTAAAGTTAGCTCGGCTGGAGAGGCTAAAGGTTTTTTTTAGCTCGGTTGGAAAGGCTTGATAACTTTAGCTCGGTTGGACTGGTAATCCCAAATCATGCTGTGCAAATGGAATTAAGGGGCAATTGAGAGGATAATTTTTGGAGAAATTGGACCGAGCTGTGAGATGGACTTTATGGCCCAAAGTGTGAAGGACTCAGTAAAAGGCCGCAATGATATTCCGGTCCAGAAGAAGCATAGTTACTCTGGCCCAGGAGAGGTATGGTTACTCCGGTTTTGGAGAGGTGTAATTGCTTCGGCCCTAGATGGTATAAAGCTACTCCGGTTTTGGAGAGGTGTAATTGCTTCCGGTCTCGGAGTTAATCCGGTCGCGGTGTATTGTGGTTAGATCGGCCAGAGCTTGCTACTCAGAAGCTTGGTCTAAACGCATCATGGTTGAACGGGGGAAAGCCGAGATAAGGAGTTGGAGGAGAAAACCGAGCTAAGGATAGTTCGGTCTTCTCTGTGGCTCAGCATAGCCAGTGTTACTTCGGTCAAATGGTGATTCGGCCATGGAGAAAACCATCCCACTTGGTTTAAGCAGTGGGGGAGGGTGTAAAAGGATAAGCATTATCCTTAGGAGTATGAATCCTAGGAGGACTCTGCATGGAGAAATACAAGTCCTACCAGGATTGTGCCACGGGAAACTTACAAAAGCCCACGAACATCACCTTGGAGGAGGTAATTGAACACAACCCTTATATCAAGAAGAGTTATTTTGATTTCAAAAATCCCGTGTTAACTGGATTACTCAAGGTGAGCGGAATACAAATTTTTTTCATATGTCTACCATTATTAAGAGAAGGAAAACAAAAATTGGAGTTTTGAAAAATGAGGAAGGGGTTTGGGTGCATAACCCCATGCAGTTAAAAAGTTTATTTATCTCAAAAACTACTCTACAAACACAAACCAAACACACCCATAATATTTGCGATTTTTTTTTTCAATGGGGTAAAGTCCATTCCGGGCATTGAGGACGGGTACACCGACGCAGCTGTGACACTGCCGGACAGGTTCAAGATGCCTCACATTGACCGTTTTGATGGGTCAGGAGATCCCATGGTCCACCTGAGTTTGTTTTCAGATGTTCTGCGCCCGATGGGCTTGACAAGATTACAGAAGCTCTCCCTTTTTGGCAGGACCCTGTCGGGTATTGCGGCCATCTGGTACGCCAAATTGGAGGATTCAGTGAAACGAAGCTGGGAGGAGATGGCCGAGGCCTTCGTCACACAATATTCATACAATACCCAAATCGTGATTATGACCCGTGATCTTGAGACGACGAGACAGGAGCCTAAGGAGAGCTTCTCAGAATTCGTGGCCCGCTGGAGGGCCAAAGCCTCAATGATGACCCTTAGGCCCACTGACAAAGATCAAATTCGGATGATTGTGCGCAATCTCCAACCCAAGCTTATGTAGAAAATGATCATTCTCCCCTTCCCCACCTTTTCAGACTTACATGAGATGGGAGTACAGATCGAGGATGCTATGAAGAAGGGCCTCATTGACCAGGAGAAGGAGCAGCCCAGGAGGGCGTTTACCCGCAGTTCGAATGCGACCACCAGTGGTGATGCAGCTGCAAGATCTTCTGAAGTGGGCATGGTCACCACCATCACATCAAAAACGCTACCCCATTCACCGGTGCATTCGGGAGTAGCTCGCAAGCAGCCAAATATCCACCCCAAGCCAAGAAGGTTTTCACCTCACTTTATATGCCTTTGTCAAAGGCTCTAGGGGTTTTGATCAAGAAAGGGCATCTGATGCCCCTGGAGCCGCAGCCATTACCAAAGAACCTCCCTCTCTCACACAACCCAGCCGACTACTGTGCCTTCCATCAGCGAGCTGGCCATGACACTGACATGTGCTTTCGTCTCCGCCACGAAATACAAGATCTAATCGACAACATGGTCATCATCGCACCAAGTCCTGCAAAGTCTATCGGCACTTGATCAGTGAACTTGGAGGGAATAATGTGACTATGTGATCGGGGGATGAATCACCTGCGGATGGCACTCGATTTACTCCAGATATGGCGTATGGCACGCACCGTTTTGAGCAGTTGGCGAATGCTACATTCTGACTTGGGTATTGAGTCAGTCTTGTTGTTTTGTTTTAAGTCTGTCCTTTTGTTTTGAGTCTGTCTTCTCATACTGAGTTAGTTGAGGTTTGTCTTGTCGTATCGAGTCCGTCCTGTTGTATAGGAGTCGGGTGATCTCAGGGGTGTTACCTCGGACATCACTGTTTTGTTTCGTGTTTGTTTTTTTGCTTTCTTTGAGTCTGTTTCTACCGAGGAGCCAGTTGTGCCAACAGATCTCAATGAAACAGCAGTGATTTTCGCACTCTTGTATTTGCTTCAGCCATGCGCCAGTTGTGTCAGAAGATTTGAATGAAACGGCAATGCATCTCACCTGCTCTTTTGTGCCTTGAATTCATTACATCGACCTAAGTTTTTCAATACCTTTTGAACACTGCGGTGAAAACGAAGAGGAAGGAATTCCTCGGGTTTTGCAAAAATTTGATCAATTGAGAGAAAGAGAGGCATGCTAAGCCCTTAATGAATGAAATCATGCTTGTTAGTGTGAGTACTGGGAAGGATCCTGGCTTGATCCAGATTGGTTCTACACTGTCTTCAGCGCGAGCGACTGGTCGCTTTCTTAAAAGATTTCAAAAAATGTTTTGCGCGGTCTTGCGAAGACCTGTGTAGAATCGCTCTTGAGATTGTGCAGCTTAGGATCGCTCTCAGCCTTGAGACTCGACCCCTCTGCTTTCAAAACCTTGAACTCGAATTCAGAACGTTTGACGGTCAACTACAATGTGAGGCCTGTGTGGCCAGATTCAAAGTAGCCCTCGAACAAGAGCCAAGGAAGTCAGATCAAGAAGACCAGATGTCATCAAAAGAAGCTTGCAAAGCTAGGTCAGAAGCACCCTTCGAACTAGGGGAAAAAAAAAATGTCAGACAGCTCGAAGAGCCAAAGGTGGATCATTCCGCAAGTCAATGAAGATCGGCAAGAATGCCAAATCCCAGAAGGGAGGAAAGAAGAAAGTATTGCTAAAGGACAGCCGAGTTCCTATCCACAACACTAGGGGCAAATTCAGCTCCCATTGGATGGACTTCTACTTCGTCAGCAAATAACAACCATTCTCTTGGATTCAGACGACTTCAGGATCTCAAAACCATTGGACATGGACAAAGCTACACTTTTACCCTTGAGAGGCTCGCTGGGCAGAAAACCCGGAAGGGCGACCCAGGCAAAAGTTAGAGCAAGAAAAAAAGAAAAAAGAAGAAAAAGAACAAAAAAAAAAGAAAAGTGCAAAGAATGAAAAAAAAAAAGAAAAATGAAGAAAAATGCAAAGAAAAGAACAAAAAAAAGAAAATCAAAAAAGAAAAGAAATGAAAAGAAAAGAAAAACAAAGCTCGCAAGGTCGAAAACCTGCAACAGGCACCTTGACAAAAGTTAGAGCATAAAAATGAGAGATTAAATACCCGAGTGTACCTTAACCCCGAACTACGTAAGGCTTGAGTCCCATCTTTGGGATACGTAGGCAACTTCATTTTGAAGTCCAGCCGTAAAACACTTCAAATTCGATTGTGTCCATGCGATGGTTTTGGTCGTGTCCATGCGATGGTTTTGGTCATCTTTGTCTTCTCTGTATCTGAGAGTCTGTTTGTGTTCGTCGCTCTGAGGACTGACTACAATGCGCAACTTTCTGTTGCCATGCAGTGTCCTTCAGACAAGGGGCAATTTTCCATTGCTATGGGTCCGAGGTTGTACATCTCAAAAGTAGGTTCCGCGCTCGTTGAGCAGGGGTCGTTTGCAAAAGTAGTTTTTGAGAATTTTTACTGAGGTTGACTAATCTTCTCGAAAAGTATTCCATTTTCAAAACTGGACCATTTCTTGGACCCAAAAGAGGAAAATTTTCAGTGCTCATAGCCTGACTTGCATGATTTTAAATCAGAAAATTGAACAAGCATGTTAATCTAACTCTCATTTTGGTCAAAATTTTTTAGGAGAAAACTAAAACAAAAAAAAATGGTCAAAATGATGAACTAGGGGCACAGTTGAGTCAGGCTTCCTGTCTTTCCCATTGTCAACATACTTGCCAAGAAGGGCACTCTACCTGCCAGAATAGGGCACAACTGAAGCTAACAACAAAGGGCTGAAAGCTCTCTCATCCTCCAAGCAGCGAGGTATCAAGCCAAGTGCAAAGCACGAACCGGAATGGGACAAGATATTCCACTCCCTTATCTGGACAGATCTGATCACGTCCAAACTCCCCAACAGAGCATCGTCAACCGATGTCAGCTGCAGATTTGCTACACACCCAATTGTAGTGCAGCCCCTCTGTGGAAGAAACTCACTGTTGTGAACAAGAAAAAGAATCTGGTAGAATACCAGGGGCAAGAGCCCACAACTTCCTGCTTATCCATCAACCACCTAAGGGAGGGATAACAAAATGAGAGATTGAAGAATAGAGAGGTGTGCGCTGAGAGAAGAAGTGAGGAAAGGGCTTTTTCAGAAAAACAGAGCCTGAGGGCCGAGTGATGTGAGAGACACAAATGAGAAAGGGTGGGAAACAATATCCGGAGAAACTGGCTCCTCGCGATCTGAGAGGTCTGTCGTCTTTCTGATACGTCTGTGTGTCGTGTCTTTTGTTTTGTTTGTCTCGATTCCTGCTTTGAGTCGTCCCGAGCGTGTCTCGTTGTGTTTAGGTTGTTTACCTTTTTGTCTTTCGTTGTTGAGTCTTTTTCACTGTGTTCAGTCGTAGGCTTAATAGCCGGTTAAGAACTCATTTCTTAATTTCAAAAATAAAATCGTTTTGTGCTCAGAGTGCTGTGCCATTCTTCATGATTGTGCAAAACAAGATACGTTCTTTCGTAAAACCCCACGGTTCAACCCAAGTCATGTGAGAATAGTAAAATCAGGATCTATCTGAAGCTATATAGGTTCCAGGCTGCGAAGCAAAAGAAAAGAGGGAAAATTGGAGCATTTGAGTTTGTTTTAGTTTCCGTGATTATACTCTCTCTTATTATACTCCAGATGTACCTCTTCAGGCCTTGTCAATGCTCTGAAGTATGAGTGTGCCTCTACTCCCAAACTCAAGCCTGCTTCAATGCCAGAATGGCAATCGAAGTGCTCCCTCAGAAAACCAGCCCCTGCCAAATGCATCTTGGCTGTGTTTGCAATGAGTTCCTAGGAGACCAACTGCGACGGTGGAAACTAGAGTTCGGACGGCTATTGCCTAGAACGCAAAGGTTCGGAATTTTCGAGACTAAAGTCTGGTTTAAATACCCAGGGGTATATCCTCGACTTGAAATCTGTATGGCAGCCCCATAGATTGAGATAGCATGTGAATGCGCCTCGATTCTGGATGCTGAATCAACCTAGTCTGTCACCCCGTTGGAGAATAGAGAAAGTTGTGAACATGGCCAGGAAGGAAAGGTAGTAACTGCGGTTTGGAAGTACAATCAAGAAAGTGCAAGAAGAACCCACTCTTTTCAGCTCAAAATGTTTCTGCGAAATGTTCAACTCATGTCTTCGATGTGTAGCTCATCGTCAGTCGACATGCACGAGGTGTATCCTTTTTGGAATGTATCGTGACCCCTCCGAGAGGTCAATCGGAGGTTGCGTTTGGAATTTGGTCTACTTAAGGCTTGTATTCCCTTATTCGGTATTTTTGTTTCAAATGGGTGTTGTCACGCGCGTTCCACTGGCATTGTTATGCTCATTCGTTGCATTGTTATGCACATCTATCTAGCATTGTTATGCTCATTCGTTGCATTGTTATGCACATCTATCTAGCATTGTTATGCTCATTACTTGCATTGTTATGCACATCTATCTAGCATTGTTATGCTCATTACTTGCATTGTTATGAACACTTCACTTGCATCGTTATGCACTTTTTCACTTGCAATTGTCGTCTTTTCTCCTCTTGCATGCGGTACGTTAGGACATCTTCGGTTTCGAACATTCGGACGAGTTCCGGTGTTCATTCATACCTTTCCTCTCTTGCGTGTGATATGCTGAGAGGTTTTCTCTTGCGTGTGATAAACTGAGAAATTTACCTTTTCTCTCTTGCATGTGATATGCTGAGAGGTTTTCTCTTGCGTGTGATACGCTGAGAAATTTACCTTTTCTCTCTCACATGTGATATGCTGAGACGTTTTCTCTTGCATGTGATACGTTGAGAAATTTATCTTTCCTCCCTCGCATGTGATATGCTGAGAGGTTTTCTCTTGCATGTGATACGTTGAGAAATTTATCTTTCCTCCCTCGCATGTGATATGCTGAGAGGTTTTCTCTTGCATGTGATACGTTGAGAAATTTATCTTTCCTCCCTCGCATGTGATATGCTGAGAGGTTTTCTCTTGCATGTGATACGTTGAGAAATTTATCTTTCCTCCCTCGCATGTGATATGCTGAGAGGTTTTCTCTTGCATGTGATACGTTGAGAAATTTATCTTTCCTCCCTCGCATGTGATATGCTGAGAGGTTTTCTCTTGCATGTGATACGTTGAGAAATTTATCTTTCCTCCCTCGCATGTGATATGCTGAGAGGTTTTCTCTTGCATGTGATACGTTGAGAAATTTATCTTTCCTCCCTCGCATGTGATATGCTGAGAGGTTTTCTCTTGCATGTGATACGTTGAGAAATTTATCTTTCCTCCCTCGCATGTGATATGCTGAGAGGTTTTCTCTTGCATGTGATACGTTGAGAAATTTATCTTTCCTCCCTCGCATGTGATATGCTGAGAGGTTTTCTCTTGCATGTGATACGTTGAGAAATTTATCTTTCCTCCCTCGCATGTGATATGCTGAGAGGTTTTCTCTTGCATGTGATACGTTGAGAAATTTATCTTTCCTCCCTCGCATGTGATATGCTGAGAGGTTTTCTCTTGCATGTGATACGTTGAGAAATTTATCTTTCCTCCCTCGCATGTGATATGCTGAGAGGTTTTCTCTTGCATGTGATACGTTGAGAAATTTATCTTTCCTCCCTCGCATGTGATATGCTGAGAGGTTTTCTCTTGCATGTGATACGTTGAGAAATTTATCTTTCCTCCCTCGCATGTGATATGCTGAGAGGTTTTCTCTTGCATGTGATACGCTGAGAA
>NW_021025025.1:26595-40674 GCF_004153795.1 Camellia sinensis
GAAGTCGAGTCATGCATACATATGTGAAAATACTTTGCCATGCCCCTTTGTTGCTCTCTGTTGCAGCAAATCAGAAATCGACAGCCTTTCGGAGCTTGGCACGCATTCCAAGAACAATTACAAACAGAGGCAAACCGGGGCATCGCGAGGGATTCTCCGCACAAGGCAACCTGAGCATGCATCATTCATCATCCAGAGCAGATTTGAGGCAGTCCCTGCCTTACATGCCAATTTATTGCTTTCCTAATTTAATTTGTTAATTAATTAGGGTTTTGTGCATATTTGGACTGTAATTATTCATTTGGGACTGTATATTATTTATTCGGACCCTCTGCGCGAGGGCAATGTTGTAATAAGTGTGCGTGTGTGTGATGCATGTTTCAATTAGCATACAGTATGATAGCATGTTTACATTCATTCATCTGTTTTGCATGCACCGGGCTTGGCGCATCATACTAACTGCATTGTATTTTCATTTCCAAGTTGAATACATGTTAGCTGTAGCATTTCATATGCCATGTTTAGAATAGCCGAGCCTGCTATAGTTGCATTTTTGCATGTGTTGCATTAGGCATCTTTGTATAGTTAGGATCATGCATGGATTTCTAATTAGCATCTGTTTTGGCTTAGAGTACTCGGTAAGTTTTATGCTTTAGCATCCTTGCATGCGTGTGAGTGACGGCCATGAATAGCATGCTTAGCATGAGGCTATATGCTTATGTGATATAACTGTCTGAATGCCTGTGGGTGAAGGTTGGGTTATTTGGATTGGAACAATTCATCAAATGTGCGTTTTAAGCCCACTAGATAGTGGCAAAATCATGTTTTTTTTTCTAAGCCCACCCGAGGGTGGCAAATCCACGTCTTAGCCTACTTGCGGGTAGCACCATCAAACCATTTTCAAACAAACAAACATCAAATGTTTTGTTCCAATTCAGGTGATCTAGTCTATACTTGTATGCTGTGCGCATCACATAGTAAATCTAGGCTAATAACCGGAATAAGAACACATAATGTTTTCAAAAATAGATATCATGGTTAGTAGAGGCCGATCTTTGATCGGGCGAGCGGGGGTGCTCACGAAGTGACCTTCCCCAATCCTACCCAAGTTCCCGAGCCGAGGCAACTTTGGTGATGACGGACACGTGGCCTTAGGCAAATGAGTCAGGGTTTCCTAAATTTCCCCAAAATAAAACATTTAGGTGGCGACTCTGTATCTGGCAAAGCAGTCCATGTTTGGCACTTCTTTCAAAAATCTGTTTTCTCAAAACGATTTGCCGGATTTGGACTCTGTGGTTCAGACTTAGAACCGTGACAAATTTGAGAGTCCTGAGCTGTAGTGTGCCCAATATCGAACGGAACGGGGGGACTCGATCCCTCCCGGGGGACTGGATCCCTCCCGGGGCGTTCGAGGGACGTCTATAGTACTACTTTTGTTAAAAGGTCAAAACTTCAACGTCTCGGTGAAAAAATCGCTGAAGCTAAGGTTGTTGGAAAAATTTTGAGGTCTTTACCTGAGAGGTGCTAATGAAAAATGACAGCTATTAAGGAGGCTCAGGATGTTGATGCCGTCAAGCTTGATCAGTTGGTTGGAAACTTGCAGACTTATGAAGCCCACCAGATTTCCAAGAAAAAACAAAAAGATAGTGTGGCTTTCACTAGTGCTCATGAGACTGCAAAAACTCCTAAAACTGAGTTCGATCTACAGTTCAAGAAATTTTTAAAGAAAAAGAAGCCTAATTTTAGAGACCCTATTTCAAAGGATAAGAGTAATGATAAACCCAAAATTTTCCCACCAAAACTTGCTTCAAAGACAAAAAAAAAAGATTGTAAAGGGGCAAGGGGTCAAGTATTATGAATGTCAAGGGTTTGGACATATAGCTCTTGAATGTCCATCGAAAAAGAATTGAAAGAAAGTATATACAGTGACTTGGGATGATTAAAGTGGGTCGGAGCAAGAACCCGAAGAAACTGAATCCCGTGAAGACGGGGATAGTGCTTTCATGGCATTTTGGTCCACGTTTACTCAACCTCTTCCGAAGCCAGTGGAATTTGCTCATGGTCAGAATCTGCATCGTGCTCCCACCTTTGATGGGAGTAACTACTTGTATTGAAAGATCAGAATAAGGGCGTTTCTGAGAGCTTTCGACCCGGAAGGTTGACAAGCCATTGAAGAGGATGTTGAAAGTGCTAATAATCCGAGCAATCAGAGAGTTCTGATTACTATTCGTGAAGTAATTTCTGATGAAGAATAACAAAGGATTGCTCACTGCACAAAGGCTAAAGATGCATGAGACATTCTGAGCCAATTTCATGAAAGAGGAGATTCATCTTCACCACCATCTATCACCTTTCCTGCCTTAGTTGCTCGACTGGATGAGGTCAACGAGAATGAGGAGCAAAAAGAAGATGATGAAACATCAGAAGACAATGATGAGATTAATGGAGACGACCTACAACAAGCTTACGAAAAGCTTTACGATGAATCTCTGAATTTGTCCAAGATCAATGACAAACTCACTTTTAAGCTCAAAGCATGTGAAAGTGAGAATGTCAAGCTAAAAGAAGAACTTGAAACAGCAAAGTAGAATGTTATCAAGATCTCTAGTGACAGGCAAGAACTATGTGGGAAACTTTTATCTTGTGAAACTGAAAGGAATGAACTCCTGAAAGTGTATTCCACATATGAAGATACGCTTGAAAGTCTTGAGATGTCACAAGCTACATTGAAAGAGTTGGTTTGTCATAAAGATGAAGAACTCCAAGTTGCTAAAGCCACAATTGCCATGTGGAACAAAGGTTCCAAATCATTAGGATACATCCTCGGGTCTCAACAAATGGGTTATGACAAAAGCGGGCTAGGCTATGGTAATGCGATAGCTCACAAGGGACAGGCCTCTACATCACATGACCCGAAGACTCAAGCAAAGGGAAGGCTGAAGGTACACCAGGGTGATCCCTCTCTTCATCTACCTAAAGGGGGTAAGATCAACAAAAGGGAGGTAAAACCTGTTTTTATTTGTCATCATTGTGGTAGGTATGGCCACATTCGTTCTTATTGCTTTGAAATTGTTTGGTAAGGTGTCTCAAAAGGGTAAAAATTCGAATACTTTTTGGGTTACGAGACAACCTTACATGTTTAGGTGGAACACCAAGATACATGAGGGTGTTCACAACGCCAAGACATTTACCAAGACCGCCAGACCTGATTTTGTTAAAACCAAAAAGATTTGGGTGCTCTAAAAGCATGTGACTCACACATGTGGTATCTTGATAGTGGGTGCTCTCGTCACATGTCAGGTGACAAATCCTACTTCACCTCCCTTGAAAAATATGAAGGTGGAATTATTACCTTTGGAGATGGTGGCACTTCTAGAGTCATTGGTAAGGGCTCCGTAAGTGTGGCTAGTCTTCCCAAGCTTGAAAATGCTTTACTTGTTGATGGTCTTAAAGCAAATCTTTTGAGCATCAGTCAAATGTGTGATTCCCACCATGAAGTATTGTTTTCAAAAAATAAATGTGAAATTTTGGATAAAAAGGGAAATAATGTCTTGCATAGGGTTCGCACATCTGATAACTGCTATGGGATTGTTACTACTAATGATCTCACTTGCCACTCAGCCATCATAAGTAACATTGATTTGTGGCATCAAAGATTAGGTCACATGAATGTCAGAGACCTAACTAAGATAGCCAACAAAGAGCTTGTAAGAGGAGTACCTAAACTGGGAAAGAATCTGAATCATGTGTGTGGACCATGTCAACTTGGGAAGCAAACCCGTGCCCCTCATAAAAATGTGAACAGCTTTACAACCAAACATCCTCTTGAATTGGTTCATATGGATCTTATGGGACCCACTCACACTGAAAGTATTGGAGGTAAAAGATACATTTTTTTAACAGTTGATGATTTTACTGGATTTTCGTAGGTAAATTTTTTAAGGGAAAAATCTAATACGTTTGATTTTTTTCTAGGCCTTAGTCCTTAAAATCCAAAATGAATAGGGTGTTTCCATTGGACGTATCATAAGAATTCAAACTAATCATGGTCGTGAGTTTGAAAACAGTTCATTTTTGAATTTTTGTGACATGCATGGAATTAAGCATGAATTTTTCTGCACCTATTACTCCACAACAAAATGGAGTGGTTGAGAGGAAGAACAAGGTTGTTCAAGAGATGGCTTAGGTCATGCTCCTTAGTAAGAAACTTCTTCCAAAGTTTTGGGCTAAAGCCCTAAATACGACTGTTTATGTCATAAATCGTGTGTATTTAAGGCTCGACACTTTACAAACTCCATATGAATTGTGGAAGGGATTGAAACCTAACGTAAAATACTTCAAAACTTTTGGGAGTAAGTGTTACATTTTCAAAGATAGAGAGCCTTTGGGCAAATTTGACTCCCGAAGTGATGGAGGTATTTTTCTAGGGTATTCAACCACTAATAGGGCTTTTCGAGTCTATAACCTAAGCACTTCTTCTTTAATGGAATCTATCAATGTGGTTATAGATGATACAAGTTCCCCTACTCCAGCAACAAATGAGGATGACAATGGTGAGTCTCCAATCTTGGATACTGAACCACAAATTCAAAGAGAAGCTGAGGTCCAATCACAAGAGGTTGTTACAACACCATCCTCACAGGTAAGTTCAAGTCCAAAAAGTGCTCAAAGGGACATCACTCAAGTGTGATTAAAAACTTTAGATCACACCTTTTAAGTGTGATTAAAAACTTTAGATCACACCTTTTAAGTGTGATTAAAAACTTTAGATCACACCTTTTAAGTGTGATTAAAAACTTTAGATCACACCTTTTAAGTGTGATTAAAAACTTTAGATCACACCTTTTAAGTGTGATTAAAAACTTTAGATCACACCTTTTAAGTGTGATTAAAAACTTTAGATCACACCTTTTAAGTGTGATTAAAAACTTTAGATCACACCTTTTAAGTGTGATTAAAAACTTTAGATCACACCTTTTAAGTGTGATTAAAAACTTTAGATCACACCTTTTAAGTGTGATTAAAAACTTTAGATCACACCTTTTAAGTGTGATTAAAAACTTTAGATCACACCTTTTAAGTGTGATTAAAAACTTTAGATCACACCTTTTAAGTGTGATTAAAAACTTTAGATCACACCTTTTAAGTGTGATTAAAAACTTTAGATCACACCTTTTAAGTGTGATTAAAAACTTTAGATCACACCTTTTAAGTGTGATTAAAAACTTTAGATCACACCTTTTAAGTGTGATTAAAAACTTTAGATCACACCTTTTAAGTGTGATTAAAAACTTTAGATCACACCTTTTAAGTGTGATTAAAAACTTTAGATCACACCTTTTAAGTGTGATTAAAAACTTTAGATCACACCTTTTAAGTGTGATTAAAAACTTTAGATCACACCTTTTAAGTGTGATTAAAAACTTTAGATCACACCTTTTAAGTGTGATTAAAAACTTTAGATCACACCTTTTAAGTGTGATTAAAAACTTTAGATCACACCTTTTAAGTGTGATTAAAAACTTTAGATCACACCTTTTAAGTGTGATTAAAAACTTTAGATCACACCTTTTAAGTGTGATTAAAAACTTTAGATCACACCTTTTAAGTGTGATTAAAAACTTTAGATCACACCTTTTAAGTGTGATTAAAAACTTTAGATCACACCTTTTAAGTGTGATTAAAAACTTTAGATCACACCTTTTAAGTGTGATTAAAAACTTTAGATCACACCTTTTAAGTGTGATTAAAAACTTTAGATCACACCTTTTAAGTGTGATTAAAAACTTTAGATCACACCTTTTAAGTGTGATTAAAAACTTTAGATCACACCTTTTAAGTGTGATTAAAAACTTTAGATCACACCTTTTAAGTGTGATTAAAAACTTTAGATCACACCTTTTAAGTGTGATTAAAAACTTTAGATCACACCTTTTAAGTGTGATTAAAAACTTTAGATCACACCTTTTAAGTGTGATTAAAAACTTTAGATCACACCTTTTAAGTGTGATTAAAAACTTTAGATCACACCTTTTAAGTGTGATTAAAAACTTTAGATCACACCTTTTAAGTGTGATTAAAAACTTTAGATCACACCTTTTAAGTGTGATTAAAAACTTTAGATCACACCTTTTAAGTGTGATTAAAAACTTTAGATCACACCTTTTAAGTGTGATTAAAAACTTTAGATCACACCTTTTAAGTGTGATTAAAAACTTTAGATCACACCTTTTAAGTGTGATTAAAAACTTTAGATCACACCTTTTAAGTGTGATTAAAAACTTTAGATCACACCTTTTAAGTGTGATTAAAAACTTTAGATCACACCTTTTAAGTGTGATTAAAAACTTTAGATCACACCTTTTAAGTGTGATTAAAAACTTTAGATCACACCTTTTAAGTGTGATTAAAAACTTTAGATCACACCTTTTAAGTGTGATTAAAAACTTTAGATCACACCTTTTAAGTGTGATTAAAAACTTTAGATCACACCTTTTAAGTGTGATTAAAAACTTTAGATCACACCTTTTAAGTGTGATTAAAAATATTTACATCACATCTTTTAAGTGTGATTAATAACATTTAGATCACATCTTTTAAGTGTGATTAATAACATTTAGATCACATCTTTTAAGTGTGATTAATAACATTTAGATCACATCTTTTAAGTGTGATTAATAACATTTAGATCACATCTTTTAAGTGTGATTAATAACATTTAGATCACATCTTTTAAGTGTGATTAATAACATTTAGATCACATCTTTTAAGTGTGATTAATAACATTTAGATCACATCTTTTAAGTGTGATTAATAACATTTAGATCACATCTTTTAAGTGTGATTAATAACTAATAAAATCTGTGATAAAAAAAATGTGCTACATATTTGAAAAATAATCAATATTATTTTTGTATGCACATTTGAAGAATGTAATACACACTCTATACTATATTTTGAATCATAACCACATATTGAATAGAATAACGTAATATATTTCATAAATGGAAATTAAATATTCAAAACTATATACAAAGAAATTAAATAAAAAAATTATTTGTGCTTACATATATTAAAAAATGAAAAAACTTAAAAAAACTAAGTTCTTTAATTCTTGGACCATATTTTGCATCTCTCCAAAAAAATTCTGACCTGAAAAATAAAAACACAAATTAATCCAGAAACCGCTGATGCATATGAATAAACTAAAAAGTTAATTCAACAAACCAAAATAGAAACATTAATTATTTCTGCTTGATCTTAATTCTTTTGGAAGTAATTAACAATTAGATGCCACAGCAGCTCAATGTCAATGACATTGTAATTAGAAGGTCACTAATGAGCACAATATTTAAAAATGATAAATTTCAATACAGCTTGTGTACGATCTTTTTGTGAATATATATTATTATTACTGTTGAACCATAATTCTAGGTACCCATAAATAAATAAATAAAAACTCAAGAATTTACTCTTTTTTTGGGAGGGGGGGATACATTGCAGTTACTATCACCAGCACCAGCAGCAGGTTTTGAAGAAGCAGAAGCTGCATTTTCTTTTGCACCTTTGGAGGAAAAAGAAGAAAAAACAGCTACCCATTTCATGCATGTCTATCTACCAAAGAATAACTGCAAACACTAACAATTGGCACAAGCGTATAGAAAATCATAAAGAAAATACATTATTATCTCAAAATACCTAGCGAAGCATTGTAGCCTCAGATTCAATTCCTCCAACTCCCCAGCCAACAACTCCTAAGCCAACAATCATATTTGTATGGGAATCAATTCCAACCACGCTATCAGGGTACAGAATGCCATTTGTGTAGAAAACAACCCGTCCAAGGTATTCAAGATTAACTTGAAAATTATCAGAGTCACTTGCTAAATGCCAAACCTACCAAATAATATTATAGTGCTAAAAAAATGAGAAAATTTGGACTATGATTTACAAGAGGCTAGAGGTAAATGTGGCTTTACTATGGAAGCCCCATAAATAGTTAAACATTGCAAACCTCATGTATTGAGTCTATACCTATCTAATGTTTTGGCCCTTTTAAGAGTAAACCATTCATACCACCTTAAGGTCAAATTCTTGCACCTTGCCATGAGAATTTGCCTTTAACAACAGTATAACATCTAGATATAGAAATACCCTTGATGCACTAATGATGCCAAAGTCTTACTTGGTGGACAATACCAGAACCAGGAGGAACAATGAGCATATTGTGAAAAACATTGGAACCCCACTTCAGAAAAACAAACCTCTCCTTGTTTCTCTGAAATTCAAGCCCCATATTTGCCTGCATTGCATTCACTTCCTGCCACATCAACCTGAACAGAATTGTCAATGACAAGATCCACTGGAACCTGGACATAACATTTATGTGTGTAAACAAATATTGGTTATATTAATTTATTAGTGTAAACAAATATTAGCAAAACATGCCTTAAATCATGATACAGTTTAATTGAGTGGCAATTATTTTTTACTATGTTTTTGGCTTAACTCCAACATTGTTACTGTTTTTATGCGCTAAAATATGAAATATGTTCATGAGGCCAAGTGGTTCTTCAATCATAACCATTAATTTGAAGGCATTGAACCATAGGATGGAATAGACATCAATCAAATCTACACTAGATTTCATTCAACGGGTGGAGCATTTTTTAAATGTTGGATCCATCTTTGTCTTTTCTATGTCGTCTATATATAAATATAACTTCAAGCCAAATTCAGCCCCCACCTTCCTAAAACTTGAGGGCCACAAACCACCAAACCTCTTATATTTTGAAGCCATCTTTCAACTCTCTTTCAAGAGACTACGTAGTCTTATTGGTTTTGAACGATATCAAAGAGCATGAGCAGGGTGTTTTTACCAGTGATGCAGAGAATCAAAGAGAAGTCTCCGAAGTGTGACTTAGCCATGAAAGCAAGTCATGACTCTGCTTCTACTTCTGCCTTCCCTTCTGGATCTTCTAAGCAGGTGAGAACAAATGTCGGTGCTTATAATCAATTGGCCTATAACAAAGCTGATAAGGATAGCAATGATAACAGATACAAACAGGCTGAGGAATCTCTCTGGACAGTGATGTATTTGAGCTATTGGGGTCCTAATTGAAGTGTTGACGAAATTCGAAAAGCAGATCTAACTTCACTATTTTTTGTAGATGGTTTTTTGTTTTGAAGCAACCTTGTTGTACATAAGAGAGTTTGTGTGTGGATGAAACATGTCTATATAGTGGACTTCAGTACTGAATGAAGAACTCTATTTCTTTTCTTATTAGATCCCACGTATCCCTGCCATTATAACATAGTATATAGATTTAACATTGTAGCAGAGAGTAGTAGAGACATCATGAATATGAGATTAAGTGATCAAATAGTGTGCTTAAACAAAGATGAGCAAGCTTAACAACAAAGAGAGTAATGTAATTCAAGTCACAAAAAGGCACAAGCACAAAGATAAAATGTAGGATGCGAGGACTTGTTACTTGGCACAGACAGAAGTACCGGCTGCAAATCCAATTGAACGGAGAAAAGAAAAAGGTTTTCTACATTGACAACAAATAACAAATAGTTGTAAGGTATGATTTCCAAGAACAAGAGCATACTTAAAAGATATCCATCGTTCCATAACAAACTTCCAATATGTAAGTCACAGTTGTTCGAATAAATTACCAATCTTAGCTTGCGCAGGAATGAATGTGACTCACACTGATGAAGAATTGAAATGACTATATTTTTTCCCAAATACTTGAACATAGAAGCAAAAGAATGAATTGGAAAATTTCAATTAGAATTGTTAATGCCTCTAGCCTCTGGTAGATTTTCACTTGTAGTTGTTCAATGTGCTACTTTAAAACCATTGTGAAAGCAACCAAACATTTCAAATAATTCTGTTACTTTACCACAATCAATTAGTGAATGTACATGACAATAGAAACTGAATTGCATACATTATAAACAGCAACATTCTAATGCTATTTCAGATCTTGGATTTATCAAGGGAATTGAAAATGAAATTAAAGAAATAAATTCAGCTTCTTCCCCTTTATTTTCTTAGGTCTACAAATCTATAATCCAAAGCCTAAATGTGCGTGCTAGCTTAAACTATGCAAACTTTTAACCAAGACTTGTATAACTCTTCTTCCTAGAGAAAAACATTGAATATATCACAATTATATAAATCTACCTCAAATACATCATCTATTTCTTCATGTTCACAACTTCTTGGCTGCTACTTTTCTCCAATTTCATCATATCAAACAAAGCACAACCAAAATAAATCCAAGTTTTGTGCTTTTACTAAATTAGTGCTTCTCTCTGTTTAGCTAATTTTGTTTGTCAAGGTTATGTATAAGTACACGACACACTCGACTTTTGCCCATCCTTATTACTGAGTGAACTTGAACCTCTAAACCAAACATTGACATACATATAAATTATAATAGACATAAGAGAACATGAATTTACCATTCCACTGAGAATTAGATTTCTGGAACTTGATTGAGCTGATTCTAGTTTTTCCATTACAACTAAAGACCACATATGGAAATCAAAATGTATGACCCGCAAATTAAATTCTATCAATATAATAAGGCATGTGCTTTGTAGAAAATAGAAATGCAGCACAAAGAAGAATTTTGGCCCATCACATTAACAAACTATAATGCTTAGAATAACATATAATTTTAATCTCTAATGCTGATTATGAACTGTAACTAATGTTGAACATACTCTCAATATTACAAATTAAAAAATAATAAATAAATTTAGAGAGAGAGAGAGAGAGAGAAGGAAGAGGCCTAAGAGAAGTAAATAGATTAAGAACTGATTGAATCATTTGTGACCCAATATGTTATGTGTAGGGTCAAGCGCAAGGGCAAATCATCCGGCAGATCACTGTAAGTAATATCTTAGTAAAGATATATTCAAGTACGTTATTTTACAAACGTTACTTCTGTATGAGCCTTATGGATTTGTATGTTGAATTATGGATGAATATTCCCAATGACAGTCTTTTGCATAAGACGAATTGAATACAAACATGATCATGATCAAGGGTACGAGACACACATGGATACGAATATGGAAATAGTTGGGCCAAAGTCCGTTTGAATATTATGATTGAGCCAAAGGTCGTTTGATATAAATGATTGGGCCAAAGGCTGTTTGAATATTATAATTGGGCCAAAGGCCATTTGAATATTATATTGAGCTGAAGGTCGTTTGAATATTATGACAGGCCAAAGGCTGTTTGAATATTATAATAGGCCAAAGGCCACTAGAATATTATGATGGACTGAATGTCGTTTGAATATGAATGTGATGGGCCAGAGGTCGTTGGAATAAAAAGGTGTTCATGAATATGAATATGAATATGAATATATGTCTAGATATGACTATGGAAATAATGGACCTGAAGTCGTTCTAATTTGATTTACATGTAATATGTATTAATGCGATTTACTTGATTAAGAATCTCATTCATACCGCCTCTTTACTTTGGTATTATTCACTGGGCGTTAGCTCACTCCTTATATATATATATAGGTGAGCAATTAGAAAAAAGCGTTAGAGTTTGCCTCGGAGTCTGCCTATTTGTCAAGTCACCCAAGAAGTACCTCCTTGTAGAGGCTTTATTTTATTTTGTCAGGTTTGAGTTGGTCTTTGTATTTTGTTAAAATTCCTTCATGAAGTGTGTGAGATATGTTATAAAATATGTCTTCGTACATGTATATGTAAGTGTTAAAAGTGTTTTAATTACTACAGTTGATCATGTACGTACAACTCAATGGACATTATTATTTTTGTTTTGCTTCCGCTTCAGGCCCCAATTATACTTGAATATTTTGAATTTCGTCTTTGAGGCCGCAGGTAATCTTTGGATTACTGGCCGGTTACGACACTAAACCTTTAGGGGCGAGTTTGGGTCATGAAACTGATGGTCTTTTCAAAATGAATGTAATGATTGTTGTACCATCTGTTATTAATAAAAATACATCTTCTTCTTATTTGCTTGAGTCTTCAAATTTGTGACATGGTAGATTAGGACATGTTAATTATGGATATTTGCGTAGATTAATTAATATGGAATGTTTACCTAAATTTGACATTGATTTAAATCATAAATATGAAATTTGCGTTGAGGCAAAATTAACTAAAACTCCTTTCCATTCAATTGAAAGAACTACAGAACCACTTGAATTAATTCATAATGACTTGTGATTTTAAATCAATTCAAACCAAAGGTGGGAAAAAATATTTTATCACTTTCATAGATGACTATACTAGACATAGTTATGTTTATCTAATTTGAACCAAGGATGAAGCTTTGGAAACTTTCATTCAATTTAAGAATGAAGTTAAAGATCAACTTGGTAAGAAAATTAAAAAACTAAGAAGTGATAGAGGTGGTGAATATGAATCACCTTTTGGTGAGTTTTGTAAAGAATATGGAATTGTGGGGGCCGAGTACTGGGAGTCATAGAGATTCTGGATAGTCGAACCTGGGAGAGTCAAAATACGTGGTACTCGGCGTATGCTCACACGCTCGAATGCAACTCTACTCGGCCAAATAGCCGATTAAGCAAGGGGCCAAGTAGAGAGCGGACTACTACAAAATATGCCGAATGTAGAATTGGAAATGGACCTAATCTCGAGGCCCAAGAAAGAAAAGATATAAATAGAAGAACATTAGCCAGAAAGAGGTATGTGAGAACTATTGTACTTAATTGAGAATACAAATAAACTTGAGTGTAAAGATTGACTTGCCCGTCGAAGTGCTTTCTGGCACACTCGACCGGGGTGTTTATTTCTTTTCAGGTGACTAGAAGAGGATCACTAGCGTCCCCCAGGATCAGAAGAGTATTTCCAAACCACTTCTCCACAATTGGCGCCGTCTGTGGGAATACTCAAACACATCCATGGCGGGCGTAACGGAAGACCCTTCGATAGTCACTAATGAAAACACATAGAGAGACGACCTCACTCCAACAAACATGCTTGGACCGGAGACTATCCCTGCAAGACGCGCTTTGAACCTTGCCTCACCCTCGACTCCAGAGCATGAGGCAATGCAGGCGATCATGGAACAAGCAAAGCAAAACGAACATAGGTTGGAGAACATGATCGCAGAGAACGAACGTCTCCACCAGGATTTGGCCTTGGAAGTGGCAAAGTCCAAACAAGCTGTACGCCAAGATCCGGAACGACCAGTGAGGGCAGGTGGTCGACGATCTCGAGCCCGATAACAAGACACTGATAGCGACTCCGGCTCATTATCCCCGGAGCCCAAGAAGAAGGGACGATCTAAAACTTCCAATTCTTCTGAAGAGAGTCCCCGTATAAGGCATAAGCGAAGAATAAACAGTTCGGATGAAGATCAACACGATCCTTTTGTCCGACGGATTGCAAAGGCAGTGCTACCCAAGAAATTCAAAGCGCCGTCATTCACCTTGTACGACGGTAAATCAGACCCCACCGATCACATTCGCCATTACAAGCAAGCCATGACACTGCATGCAGATGATAAGGCTTTGATGTGTAGAATATTTCCGAGCAGTTTGGGACCACTAGCGGTTAGGTGGTATTACAAACTGGAGCCGGCTTCGATTAAAAGCTTCCACCAACTCCAAAAATCCTTCAGGGCAAGGTTTATCACTAATGAGGTCCAGCCAAAGCAAACCGATTCCCTCCAGGCAATGCAGATTCAACCGGGGGAAACCCTTCGTGCCTACTCAGCGCGATATTGGGAATGTTTCAATCTGGTAAACGATGCTTGCAATGACTCCATGGCCATCACCGCCTTCAAGATGGGGCTGCATCCCGACAGTGCCCTCCGCAGCTTTTTGACCAGACGAACCCCAAAACAGTTTGGTCGTTGATGAAGAAAGTTGAAGAATACTGTAAAGTGGAAGATGATGCCTTGAGGGTTAAAGCCGGCAATGTGACCAACAAGACAACTCCTACTGAAATTGCTCAACCATTAAACTCTGTAGCACATCAAAGCCCTGAACCACGGCATCGGGCAAAACAAGATAAGAGACGGGATTCCCGCCGATCAAGCGACCACTG
>NW_021025025.1:47111-68619 GCF_004153795.1 Camellia sinensis
TTTTTTATTTTTATTAAACTAATTCATATATAGACTTGTTTTCATAGAGCTTGTTTTCTTATCTGCCAAATGATGAATCCAAGCATTAAGTTCCTTGCTAGTTTAGTGGATTAGACAAATGAAACGATTCCTTGCTAGTTTGGCGGAACAAATCTCTACATGTGAATATATCAATAGAGGAAGAGAACCATCGCAATAACCCTAATGCTGCTAAATCTGTAGAAGAGGAAGACCACCTGGTTCGGAGTACAAAGAAAATCAAGAGCTCTACTCTCTCCACAAGCTCTGAGATGGAAAATGAAATAGAAATGGTAACTGAAAAGAGCGATGAGGGTCTTAGTGCAAAGAGCTCTCCACCTCAGGAAAAGTTGTCCACAAAGTCCTTCAAGAAGGCACTGATTACAGTAAACAATGACGATTACACGTTTGATAGTAGAGTGGACATACTTTTATCTAATGAAGAGGGATCTACCTCAATCGTCCATTCTACCTCAGAGCCCTTGGGGCTGCCTATAGTATCTCTTCCAAAAAAACTACTTGAGAAGATTAGGAAACCATGGGAGAGTGTACTAATCATTAAACTCATAGGGAAAAGTATTGGTTACAGAATGTTGTGCACAAGGGTTAAAAATATTTGGGGGCTACAAGGAGAGTTCAACGCCATCGATTTGGGATGTAACTTCTTCTTGTTCAAGTTCTCTAACCAGGAGGACTACACAAAGGTATACACGGGGGGCCCTTGGGTCATCATGGACCATTATTTTACTATTAGGAGATGGGAACCCAATTCAAGCCTTCGGAAGCTTTTGAAACCACAACCGCAGTATGGGTTCGGTTTCTGGAGCTTCCGATTGAATACTACCAAGATAAAGTCTTGTTTGCGATTGCTAAAACCATTGGCAAACCACTAAAAATTGATTGGACAACGGCCATGGCAACCAGAGCTAAATTCGCACGAATTTGTGTAGAGATGGATCTTACAAAACCACTGAAACCCAAATTCATGCTGGAGAACAAATGTTACAACATCGAGTATAAGTCACTCCATTCATTCTATTTTCTCTGTGGCCGTATTGACCACAAGAAAGAAGCTTGTAGATTCAGAACGCCTAGTTCACTACCGACGGGAGAAAAACTAGACATTACCAATGTTGAGAACCCTACCACACCCATCTTTGTACCTAACGGTAACCTGCTATATATCAATAGAAAACACAGAAGAGACATTTGGGCCATGGATGCTTGTGACCAAACGTGGACTTAGGCCAATCCAGACTAGGAAAGTCCAGGACATAGCTGGCCTAACTACGAAGCCCAACATATTTAAATACTTGAAGAAAGGACATGCAGGTCAAGGAGATAACCCACGGGGAAGGAAAATAAATAGAGCAGGTATTGAGAAGGCCCATAGCGACCCTCTCACCCAATTGGGCCCAAGCCAACCTAAAGATGCCAAAGGAAAAGGGAAAGCTGATCAAAGCCAAATTAAAGCCCATCAACAATGTAACCAAATCCAGACTCCACCTCTAATTCCAACCACTGGTGCAAGCTCATCTACCATAGCTGAAGATTCCTCTGCAAAAGCCCCAGTCTGTGACAATGGAGACGTATACGCCAGTGAAGAGCACCAGCTGCAAAAAGTTTCTGACATGAACTGTGTATTGGAACTCAACATAAGCAAAGAAGACTCTACCATGGTTGAAGCTACGGTGACCCACACCTCCACCAATACTTCAAACCTAACCTATCCCATTAGCCCCTATTCTACAGCCCAGTTGAATAGAGAGAGTGAACCTCCAGATCCAGACCCTAGAAAGTGTAACAATGAAGAGGACAGGAGAGCCAATACCAGATGCTCAGGGGAACATAGTAGAGGAACACCTGAATTAAAACAGACCAGTGAGACTATTGTTAGAACCCAAGAGAGAAACGCTTCACCTAGTCACTTTCTTCTGGTGGATAGAGCAAATACGGTCGACAATCAAGCCAAGTTGGGGGGACTACCCACCTCAGCCATCTCACTTGATCCAAATGGCCTCCCTTAGATCAGTGGGGGAGGACCATCGAAGGATCCGTAGTATAGTTACGGAACTTGCAGTTAGAGACCCTCTATCATTTCCCTCTATGGATCTGCTTCGACTTTTGTTTTAGAATTGTCGTGGAGCTGGCAATAACAACTTCAAGAGAACACTAGTGGAGATTATCATGTCACACAAACCTGAAATTTTGGTACTCATGGAAATGAAAGTAGCCTACAGTAGGATAAGCAACTTCTTCAGTAGACTTGGTTTTACTGCCTCATCTATTGTTGACCCTGTGGGAAGAGTGGATGGCATATGGATAATCTAGGACACTAACCATGTCAATGTCAGAGCTTCTACTGTTAACTCTCAAGTTATCCATGCTATGGTCCATAAGGAGGACTATGAGGAATGGGTATTGGCTGCTGTCTATGGCAATCCCAATCCCATTCTCAGAGACCATATGTGGAAGGACTTAGAAGATAGGGCAGTGACTATGGACCAACTTTGGCTGGTGGCTGGAGACTTTAATGATTATGTGAGTCAGCAAGAGAGAAGAAGCTTCTCACTTAATCAGAATACTAGAAGGACTCAAAAATTCCTTAATCGTTTGAACAATTACAACCTTATTGATTTTGGAAGTTCGGGACCTCGTATAACTTGGACCAATAACAGACAAGGTCTAGCTAACACCATGTAAAGATTAGATAGAGCAATGCGCAATGCAGAATGGAGAACCATGTTCCCTGAAGCTACTGTTAAAGTGCTCCATAGAACATACTCGGATCACTCCCCTCTCGTGGTTTACACCCAAGGTATGCATCCTCTAAAGCCCCTTAGTAGGCCTTTTAAATTTGAAACTACCTGGATGTCCCATCCAGGCCTTATTGATGTTATTAAATCTGCTTGGATTTCTATGAATGATAACCTCCTTAATGCTACTTCTGAGTTCACATGTAGAGCTACGGACTGGAATAAAGAGACTTTGGCTGATATCTTTAAAAGGAAAAGGCAACTCCTGGCCAGGATTGAGGGCACTCAAAAAGCCCTTGCTGATAAATTCACCCATAGTCTTTAAACTCTTGAAAAAGATCTTATCAAACAATATAATGAGACTTTGTTTCAAGAAGAAATGCTTTGGTTTCAGAAATCTAGATCTAAGTACCTTACTCTTGGTGATAAAAATACTAGATACTTCCATATATCCACCATAACTAAGAGGAGAAAACTTAAGATCAATACCCTCAAGGATGAGGAGGGTAACTGGATATCTGATTCTACTGGAGTGAAAAATGTCATCATTGACTATTTCCATTGCCTCTTCTGCAAGGAGACCACTTTCAAGTTAGATAACTGGAATAACATACCTGTTGTTAAAAATTCACCAAGGTGTTAAAAATATTGGGGCCTTTAAAGCCCCAGGAAGAAATGGTATTCAGGCAATTTTCTATCATAAATACTAAGACATTGTTGCAATTCTATGTGTGATTTTGTTAAACACTACTTTCATAACAAACATGTGCTTGAAGCTGTCAATGAGACCCTCATTGTTCTTATTCCTAAAATTGATAATTTTGAAAGTAGTAAACAGTTTAGGCTTATCAGTCTCTGTAATGTTACTTACAAGATTATATATCCAAGTTGATTGTGAATAGAATTAGACCTCTTCTTGCTAATTTAGTGAGCCCTAACCAATGTAGTTTTATTCCGGGGAGAAACACCACAGATAACATCATCATAACCCACGAGATTCTCTATACTTTGAGGAACAAAAAAGGGCAAAAGTGGTGGCATCATATTCGAAATTGACCTAGAAAAGGCTTATGATAGACAATTGACCTAGAAAAGGCTTATGATAGACTTTCTTGGGATTTCATAAGAGACGCTCTCCTTGATCTGAACATGAATGATGGTTGGGTAGACCTTATAATGAGTTGTGTTACTAACAACAACTCCATTATCCTTTGGAATGGGGAAATGCTTGATGGAATAAAAAATGAGAGAGGCCTAAGATAGGGAGATCCCCTTTCTCCCAATCTCTTTATGCTGTGTATGGAGAGACTTTCTAACATAATCAATAATAAGGTTGAGAAGGGCATATGGAAGGGGATTAAAGTAGGTTGTAATAGTCCATCCATATCACACTTGTTCATTGCTAATGATCCCATTTTATTTGCCAAGGCTGATCAACATCATTGTCAAGTTATCACGGAAGTGTTGTCTGAATTCTTGTAGCTCGACTTTTCGTGCTCCTTTCAAAAGACGAGAAGCCCTACAGTTCTGACTCTACCTGTGATTCTAAATCTAGTGCAATGTGAAATAGTGAAAACACAAAAAGAGTCCAAATTCGGCAATTCTTTTTGGAAAATCGATGTTTTGAATAAAATGCCAAAAATGGATTGCTTTGCCAGATTTTAGAGGCGCCATTTAAATATTTTTGGGAAATTTAGGAAACCCAAGACTCGTGCCAAAGGCCATTAGTCCGTCATCACCAAAGTTGTCTCGGCTCGGGAACTTAGGTACGAGAGGGGAAGGTCATGAATTGAGCACCCCCTTTGCCCGATCAAAGATTGGCCTTTACTATTCATGATGTGATTCTTATTTACATTATATGCTTTTATTCTGATTATTAGCTATATTACTATGTGACTCACACAAGTATAGACTAATTTTGCAAGAATTGGAACATTTGATTTCATGTTTTATTTGAAATTGTTTTGTGAATTTGCCACTCGAAAAAGTGGGCTAAAATGGACATTAATCAAATTATCCCAAGTCAAGCAACTAGCCTTCATCCACAGACATTCAAATAGTAATATCATTTAAGCAATTAGCCTCATGGTGAACATGTTGGATATGGCAATAATCATACTCATGCGATATGCTAAAGCGAGTAAAGGCTCACCTAGTACTCCAAGCCGAAATAAACAAAAGAGTTAGAAAAAATGCATGATCCTAACGAATGCAATATGACTAATGCAATGCATGCAATATGCAATTACTAGGCTCGGTTACTAACATGGCACATGAATCAATTTGATAGCATGTGGTTTAAGCACATATTCAAAGAGGCAGTTAACTAACGATGCAAGTTAGAATGATGCGCCGAGCCTCAATGCATGTAATACAAGTGTATGCGAACATGAGAGATGCTAAATGAAACATGATGCTTCTAAACTAACCATCATAAGTAGGTAAATAAAAGGGAGAAAGACGTGGAGTTAGAAGACATACACATTATTACAATTGCCTAAAACACCAAACCTATGAGGACAACTAAACTATAAGCATGCAAAACAAAGCATAAATGCAATAAACACCTAAAACAGTCCCAAAACAGTCTTAAAACATGCAAAAGAAGTGCTGAAATTAAGACAAAAATAACTAAAATAGTAAGCTACAACATGGAGCTATGTAAGCTAGTGAACAAGACACAAGGAGAAAAGGCTAAACTCTCCAATTTTGGACTTCAAAATTGTTTTTAGCCACTGAAATAACTCTGAAATTCAGTATTTAAAAGCTCAAAAAAAGATATTGTAAAGGTGGGAAACACAAGGGTAAAGGCTAGGGAAGTAAGGTGGAAAGAAATGTGAACCACCCCTTCACCCTTTAAGGCCTTTCGCCACAAGTTTCAGCCCACAAAATACAAAGTTTATACAGCCCAAAAATAGTAGAAAAACAGTAGGAAAAGAAGCAACCAAAATAATGAAACAAGCAAAGCCTTATACGTCTTGAAGAGACACATCGATACATGAGGAAGAAAATGATGAGTCTCCAATCTTGGATACTGAACCACAAAGTTAAGGAGAAGTAGAGGGTCAAGCTCATGAAAGTGAGCCAGTACCAACTTTAATGGTAAGTCCAAGTCCAAAGAGTGCACAAAGAGACACCACCTCTAATGCTTCTGTCACTACCAATCTAGAGTTCAAACCATCAGCAGGGGTAAAACTGAATCATTCGGCTTAACAGGTGATTGGAAGTGTATCAGACCGAATGAAAACCTGAAAACAAATTTGGGAAGAGGTATCTCATATGTGCTATGTTTCATTAATTGAACCTAAGATTATAAAAGAGGCCATACTAGATGATAGTTGAGTCAATTCTATGCATGAAGAGTTAGGTCAATTTGAACGTAACAAAGTTTGGACTCTTGTTCCCAGACCTAGAGACATGAATGTGATAGATACCAAGTGGATATTGACAAATAAATCTGATGAGAATGGTATTAAGGTTAGAAATAAAGCTAAGTTGGTTGCTCAAGGCTACACACAAGTAAAGGGTGTTGACTATGATAAGACGTTTGCCTCTGTTGCACGTCTCGAATTTATTCGGATTTTACTTGGTGTTGCATGTTTCCTTGGGTTCAAATTGTTCCAAATGGATTTGAAAAGTTCCTTTCTGAATAGGTACTTGAAAGAAGAGGCGTATGTTGAGTAACCAAAAGGGTTTGAGGACCCAAAATGTCCACACCATGTCTACAAGTTAGACAATATGTTGTATGGGTTGAAACAAGCCCCTCAAGCCTGGTATGATAGACTTACTACCTATCTGCTTGATAATGATTTTCAAAGGGGTAGTGTAGATAAAACTTTATTTGGAAACATACTAAGACTCATATACTTGTTGCTCAGATTTATGTTGATGATATTATGTTTGGATCCACTTTTGATTCTCTTGTGAAATATTTCTCGGATTGCATGACACATGAGTTTGAAATGAACATGATGGGGGAGTTGTCTTACCTTTTGGGTCTTCAAATTAAACAGTCTCCTTCAGATATGTTTGTCTCTCAGACCAAGTATGCCAAAAATCTTGTGTCTAAGTTCAGTCTAGAGTCGGCCAAACATGTACGTACTCTCATGAGCACCAGTCTTCACCTTTCCAAAGATTCCTCTAGTATGGATGTTGATCCTACACTTTATAGGAGTATGATAAGAAGTCTTTTGTACCTCACAGCTAGTCGTCTGACATTGCATTTAGTGTAGGTGTTTGTGCCCGTTACCAAGCTTGTCCTAAAGAGTCTCATTTGCTTGCAGTCAAACGCATCATTAAGTATGTTAATGGGACATTGGGGTACGGGATTTGGTTCTCGACCGACACTACAACTGAAATCACTGGTTTTTCTAATGCCAATCGGGCAGAGTGTGCTGATGATCGTAAGAGCATATCTGGAGGGTGTTTTTACCTTGGGAATAATTTGGCTGCCTGGCATAACAAAAAGCAAAATGCCATCTCTTTTTTGACCGCTAAGGCTGAGTACAGTGCTGCGGGGAGTTGTTATGCACAAATGTTGTAGATGAAGCAAATGCTTCATGACTATGGTATAGACCAGAGCACTCTCACCCTTTTCTATGATAATACAAGTGCCATTAATATTTCTAAAAATCATGTCCAACACTCTCACACCAAACACATTGACATTCCTTATCATTTCATTCGAGAGTTAGTGGAAAAGGGCCTTGTAGTTCTTGAACATGAGCATTAAAAGGCTGATATTTTTACAAAACCCCTTGATCTTCTTAGGTTTGAGTTTCTTAGAAAGACTTTGGGTGTAGTGCTCAGTCACTAAGGTGTGACTGGTTACTTGAGTGGGTGAGAGTGATTGGCTTTATGTGCACTTGGATGCTTTATTCTCATTGTCATTGATTCTTGTCATCTTTGTATTTAGACTTATATGAACACCTCTCATACTGCTTGAAAGATTTCATTCTTCTTTGTTCATAGCTCATTCTGAATTTCTCATGCTCATTGACTTCATGATCTCATTTTGTACACATCCTTGAGATAAACTGTTACAGGGGTTTCCGCACAAGTGATCAAATTTCTCTATGGACCTCTAGAAGTGTCTCTTATACATTCTCAGAGGAATTGACCTATGCTGGCATATCATGGGTGATATTGAGTCTCTTAACCATCTACTATAATTTTTCACCTCCACGGTTCCTCCTTTAGTTCTTTGTAGTCTGGGCATTAGGAGAAGGCTACCTCAAAGGCACCAACCAAGCCATCCTTACTGATTCCATGCTTCTTTGGTTTGGTCTCCATACTCTTGAGCATGAAAGCCACCAGTGAGTGCCCACAAGAAAGAAAAGTCAAAAATCAAATGAAAAAAAAAAACTTAATGATTGAGGGGGAGCCTCCGCTTTTACTCAACAAATACCCCTTGATTTCTAGTGGTTTGACTTTTCTCTGCGATGTTTAGTAACTCTTGCTGGAGGTCCAGCTATCTAATCATTACAAGGATTAACTCTAGCTCTGTGGCCTCTCAAGAATTGCACACACACACATTCATTATGTGAGCTCTCATGTTTGTCTTTGAGTTGTGTATTCCCATGTAGCTTATGCTCATTGATCGATGTTTCCCTGATTTGCTCATGACATTGTGCATCATATTGTCAAAATTGCGGGTTTGCGGGCTTCATGGTTTGTGGATTATCTTATCTTAGTGTCACATTTTTGATATTGTGCTCACCTCTCTTGTTTTTTGTCTCACTTGATAGTGTGAGTGATTTTATTCTGCTCACAGGAGGTGCTTTTCAGGGTGTTTTGATTTTTTCAACCTCGCTCGAGTGAGAGAGTTTGCACTCAAGCACACTTTTCCTCAATCCAATACTTTTGTAGGTGGCACAAGATTCTGAGTGCGTGTGTTCCTGGCTTAAGTGACCCCGTGCGCTTAAGTGCCCCAGCTCGAGCGACAACGTTCTCACTCTAGCGACCTGTCGTGGTTTAAATACTTCAACCCCGTCTCTTCAGTCCCATTTTCCTCTTTTTTTTCTTATTTGGGTTCTCTCCCCTAGGGCGATTTCGTCTCCCTTGCTTGTCGTACCTTGGTTTTCATTGGTTAGGGTGATTCTTTCCTCAATCCAACTTCTCTTTCTTCATCCTAGTAAGATTCTCCTTCTCCTTCATTTTATTTGTTCTTTTTTTTTTCTGTTCTCTCTCTCTCTCTCTCTCTCTCTCTCTCACGTATGCTGCTCTGGGTTCTTCAATCCAACTTAGAATTTTGTATGTTTTTTTTTCTGTTATTTTGCTTTTGTTTGTTCTTGTTTTTTTATTTTTATTTATTTCTTTATTAATTTTTTTGGGGTTGTGCATCATGTCTAAGGCTTGGTATTTTCTTCGTGTTTGTTTGCTTTGATTTAGAATGCATTTGTTATTTAATTGAATTGCCCTCTTGTGTTAGTTTTTGTGTTTTTGTTTTGCTGCTCTCACCCTATGGCACTAATGGTTTATTAAATTGCCCACTTACTGATTTGCCTCTTGAAAAGAGACGGAATGACCGGTAATGGGTCAAGTTGTTGGGTAATGAATTGTAATATTGTTGAGAATTGAGAAAAACTTGTTTTTGAAAACTTGTGCTTAATTTCGAAGACGAAATTCTTTAAAGAGGGAAGGTTATAGCGATCCCGATTTTCCTTTCCCTTGTATACTGTATTCCGGACTTGGTTCCGTGGTTGTGTTGTTATCCCATTCTCTTTTGCATCCCTTACTCTTTGTATTTGAGTCTTGGGTTATGTTGGACAGGTTTGGAACATGTTGGTTGTGCTTTGAAACCAATGGTTGATGCCTAGAATTTGGCCTTTACGCTTGAGCGGGGCTTTTGACGCTCGAGCGGGCCCTTTGTTGTTGCTTCTCTGCTCGAGCGGGCGTTTGGACGCTCGAGCGTAAATTTTCATCTCCCAGCACTTTTATCTGCAGGTCTTTGTACGCTCGAGCTGGAGTTTTGACGCTCGAGCGTGACCCTTTGATTATGTTCCTCCGCTCGAGCGGGGAGTTTGACGTTCGAGCAGGGACCATGTCTGCAAAACTTTTGCAGGTGTGCAATCGACGCTCGAGCGGTGCTTTTGACGCTCGAGCGTGAGTCTGTGTCTGTCGCTCGAGCGGGGGTTTCCACACTGGAGCGTGGCAACTGGTTTATCACTTCGGGATTGCAACTTTTTGGATCACTTTTTAATTTTCTCTCTCTCTTACTTTCCCAAACACAGATTTGAGAGCCTCTCTCTCTCTCTAGGTTTCAACTTCTCTCTTCAATATCACCTGGATCTATTAATCTTCTACCTTGAGTCCTTTACAAATAGTGTGGAGTTGGTTTTGCTCTTCCTTTTGATCCGAGAATTTCTTGATTTGGAGCACTTCGGATTTCTTCATGTCCTACCTTTGGGCTTCAAATTTGAGGTAGGGATTCTTACTCATTCTTATATGCTTTAACATAGACGTTGAGCTATTTGTATAGATGGTTTGATTTGGGAAGTTATGGTTTGAGTTATGTAATATTGAAAAGAGAGGTTTTATTCTTTTGGCTCATATATAATTGTTTTGGGTCTAAAAAGGAGGTTATTAATGTTAGTTGTTGATATTTGGACCTTTGGGTCAATATTGGAGAAATGAGAAAAATGCCATGTTTGGGTATAATGGGGTCATTTATGTAATTAATGACATTTGTTACGAGAATATGAAATTGAGTTGAATATAATGAAATTCGCTCATTATGAGATGGAATAGTGAAGTTAGATTTATTATCGCTCACTTTTAAAAATGTTAATAAATTTATCAGTTGATGCATTTATTATCTGTTTAGAAATAACTGATTTGGGCTATCGGTGGTGGATAGTCTTGATTGTTGTAGACAATGCATGATGATATATATCGTGAATATTGAATACGATATAGAATTGTGAACTATATGTTGAAATTGGTAAATTTCAAGGAAAAGCACGCTAATAATGCATATTGAGTATATATTGTGATTTGCCTCTTGAAAAGAGATGGAATGACCGGTAATGGGTCAAGTTGTTGGGTAATGAATTGTAATATTGTTGAGAATTGAGAAAAAACTTGTTTTTGAAAACTTGTGCTTAATTTCGAGGACAAGATTCTTTAAGGAGGGAAGGTTATAGCGATCCCGATTTTCCTTTCCCTTGTATACTGTATTCCGGACTTGGTTCCGTGGTTGTGTTGTTATCTAATTCTCTTTTCCATTATTTACTCTTTGTATTTGAGTCTTGGATTGTGTTGGGCAGGTTTGGAACAGGTTGGTTGTGCTTTGAAACAAATGGTTGATGCCCAGAATTTGGCCTTTACGCTCGAGCGGGGCTTTGGACGCTCGAGCGGGCATTTGGATGCTCGCACGTAAATTTCCATCTCCCAGTACTTTTGTTTGCAGGTATTTGTACGCTCGAGCGGAAGTTTTGATGCTCGAGCGTGACCCTTTGATTTTGTTCCTCCGCTCGAGCGGGGAGTTTGACACTCGAGCGAGGACTATGTCTGCAAAACTTCTGCAAGTGTGCAATCGACGCTCGAGCGACGCTTTTAACGCTCGAGCGTGAGTCTGTGTCTGACGCTTGGGCGGGGGTTTCCACGCTCGAGCGTGGCAACTGGTTTATCATTTCGGGATTGCAACTTTTTGGATCACTTTTTGATTTTCTTTCTCTCTCTTACTTTTCCAACCACAGATTTGAGAGCCTCTCTCTCTCTCTAGGTTTCAACTTCTCTCTTTAATATCACCTAGATCTATTGATCATCTACCTTGAGTCCTTTGCAAATAGTGTGGAGTTGGTTTTGCTCTTCCTTTTGATCCGAGAATTTCTTGATTTGGAGCACTGCGGATTTCTTCATCTCCTACCTTTGGGCTCCAAATTTGAGGTAGGGATTTCTACTCATTCTTATATGCTTTAACATAGATGTTGAGCTATTTGTATAGATGGTTTGATTTGGGAAGTTATGGTTTGAGTTATGTAATATTGAAAAGAGGGGTTTTATTCTTTTGGCTCATATATAATTGTTTTGGGTCTAAAAAGGAGGTTATTGATGTTAGTTGTTTATATTTGGACCTTTGGGTCAATATTGGAGAAATGAGAAAAATGCCATGTTTGGGTATAATGGGGTCATTTATGTAATTAATGACATTTGTTATGAGAATATGAAATTGACTTGAATATAATGAAATTGGCTCATTATGAGATGGAATAGTGAAGTTGGATTTATTATCACTCACTTTTAAAAATGTTGATAAATTTATCAGTTGATGCATTTATTATCTGTTTAGAAATAACTGCTTTGGGCTATCGGTGGAGGATAGTCTTGATTGTTGTAGACAATGCATGATGATTAGGCAAACAAAACCTAATCAATTGAATATGTCATCGAATATGACAATTGGAATAATACAACAAATTTGTGTATTGATTGAACATGTATATGATAGTTGTTTATATACATTGTGTTGTGTGGGAGGAGATAGGGGATATACTCCACGGTTTTGGGGAAGATAGGGGATGGACCCCTAAACCAGATGTTATGTTGGAGGAGATAGGGGATGGACTCCACTGATACTGCAATTTTGTGTATCCATTGATGTGTTGATACAGCAAATCCGTGTATCACTTGTGAAGTAAGGAAGTGTTTGTATGTGTAAGTGATGCAGCAAATATGTGTATCTGTTAAGACTTATGGAAGTATTTTGTTATGAGTTGTTGTCTCATTTGAATTATTGAAATGGAAAAACTGTTGAGATGAGATGAAATCTCTGTTAAAGTATATGGCCAGGTTCTGAGCCAGGGTTATGGATTGGAAATTTGGATAAGAACTGAAATAAAACATGGACACTTGGTCATGCAATTGAAATGGGTTATGAATTGATTTATGTGAGTTAAACATTTATCGATTGCTAATGTCTTAGTTATTGCTTATATTATGTTTAGCATATCTCGACTGGGCATTGGCTCACCCTATATGGGACATCATTTTCAGGTACAGGTAGCATGCCACCTCCAAGGACGTAGCTTGAGAGTCTTAGTGGTTGGGACATCTTTTGTGATTACATTCTTGTATTACATGTATATCAAGCCAAGGGCTTATTTTGTATAAAGTTAGTACTCTTTCTTTTGTAACCAAGTGTTGACTTGGAAATCTGTAAGCCCGTAGGGCATTTGCTTTTGTTGTTAACATGTAATACGTTTGTAAGAAATACTCTGATGAAATGTATTTTTTCTTTATTCGCTTGTCTAAGCATGTCAATATTGTATGCTTTATGGGTTTATTTTAAGGCCATTATAACTTGGTATTAGAGCGTACCGGGTTTGAATACTTTGGGTACGTGCGAAGTGATTAGTATCACAATGGGTTTGTCTCGCTTGTTAGAGACTTATGTATGATAGTATGTGTTTATTTGATAACATGCTTATATGACTATATGGGTTTGGGATTTAGTTTCTAGGATGTTGATTGGATCCTTGGGTTTCTGTGAGTCTTGTTGGAAAAGCACTTGATCAATACTGTTTCTAACTGGAACTCTAGTAACGCCTCGGAACTATCATTATCCAGAAATGAAATTCGTAAGTGCTTATGTGATTATGTGCTTACGTGGAGTGAATTACAGTTGTCCATGGATTAGGACGCAAGTGTTTTAGCTTCGGCACATTTATGAATGTGCTAATGTTCTTCGTTACCTTTGTTAGGATGTCAGGACGAGTACGAGGACGTGGAGGTAGACGTGGTAGGTGTGGTAGGCAGGAGATTCTTTTACCGGATGATATTCCGGCACAGCAGGAGGGTGTTAGTCAGGCCAACGTGGCTGAGCCAGCGGGTCAGCAGGCCATGGGTGCCTTAGCTTGCGAGATAGCAGGAGCCTCGAGGGAATCCATGGGCATTCTCAGAGCTAAGAACCCAGTTCAGGCCCAGGTTGTTGGTGCAGGGCCTTCTTTCCTAAAGAGGGAGTTTTTCCGGTCTAATCCAGACGAGTTTGTGGGGGACCCGAAAGAGCCACTTAAGGCGGATGAATGGCTCGAACAGATGACGATGACGTTTGAGATGCTTGACATCGAAGACGGGGCATTGAAGGTGACCTTGGCATCTTTCCAACTTAAGGGGGATGCGGGTCAGTGGTGGAAATACATGAGGGGTCGTATTGGTGGCACGTGGGAGGCTTTTGTAGAAGCTTTCCAAGAGAAGTTTCTATCTCCAGCTGCCAAGGAGAAGCTAAGAAACCAGTTTTGTCAGCTCAAGCAATTGAGTTTATCAGTGGCCGAGTTTGAGGCCGCATTTACTAGTCTATCCAGGTTCGCACCTGAGCTTGTGGCGTCTGAGGAACGCCGTTGCCTTAAGTTTGAGAAGAAGTTGAGGCATGGCCTCAAAATAAGAGTTGGGGGTTCTATGACCCGAGACTATGGGCGCCTTGTAGATGCTGCGACCCATATGGAGATCATGATGCAAGAGGAGAGGCAGAGGGGCTCCAAGAGGAGTCAGGATGGTCAGGGTGATGGCAGGAGACAGAGAGGTTCTAACCCTCAGCAGTCTCAGGGTGGTTTTGCTAGATCTACCTTTCCAGTGCTGAGTGTACGCCCTGGGAGAGGCAATCAGGGAGACGTGACTTGTTACAAATGTGGTCAGCTAGGCCACAAGTCTCCAGCTTGCCCGCAGAAGGGCGGAGGGCAGAGAGCAGCTTCATCTTCGGCTTGACCACAGAGCCAGGGTCAGGGCAGAGGCCAGCCACTATATTGTTATCAGTGTGGTCAGGTGGGGCACCTGAAGAGGTTTTGCCCACAGTTGAGTGGCACATCTAGTGCATCTGGGCAGAGGCAGAGTTTTCAGCCAGCATAGTCAGTTCAGGCCTCAAGGGCCAATCAGGGGGCTTCGTCGTCCCAGTCTGTGCAGCAGTCATTTGCTCCTAGAGGTGAGCAGGTAGATCAGGGGCCTACAGGGCGTGTGTATGTTGTTACCGCGCAGGATCTTGTACCGGCTCCATCGGTTGTGAGAGGTACCTTTTTGTTTTGCAACTCGGTTAGCAATGTGTTGATTGATACGGGTGCATCCCATTCTTTTATATCTGTTACATTTACATCTATTTTGGGTTTGGAGTTGGCACAGTTAGCATCTCCTATTTGTGTTGTATCACCTATTGGGGGCTGTAGACGTCCCTGAACGTCCCGGGGGGATGAACCCCCCCCGGTTCTGTTCGTTTTGCGAGTCTACTACAGTTCGGACTCAAATTGTCACGGTTCTTAATCTGAACCAAAGAGTCCAAATCCGGCAAATTGTTTTGAGAAACAGATTTTTGAAAGAAGTGCCAAACATGGACTGCTTTGCCAGATACAGAGTCGCCACCTAAATATTTTATTTTTGGGGAATTTAGGAAACCCTGACTCGGTGCCAAAGGCCACGTGTCCGTCATCACCAAAGTTGCCTCGGCTCGGGAACTTGGGTACGATTGGGGAAGGTCAGCTATAAGCACCCCCTCTCGCCCGATCAAAGATCAGCCTCTACTAACCGTGATATCTTGTTTTGAAAACGTTATGTGTTCTTAATCCGGTTATTAGCCTAGAATTACTATGTTATGCGCACAACAAACAAGTATAGACCAGATTGCCTAAATTGGAACAAAACATTGCATATCCGTTTGTTTGAAAAATGGTTTGGAATTTGCTACTCTCAAATAGGCTAAAATGCAGGTTTTGCCACCCTCAAGTGGGCTTTAGAAAAGACGGTTTTGCCACCATCTAGTGGGCTTAAAACTCACAGTTTTAATGCATTATTCCAATTTAGGTGACTCAACCTCCATCCACAGGCATTCAAGCAGTTATATTACATAAGCAACTAGCCTCATGGTAAGCATGTTGTCATGGCAACACTCACACGCATGCAAGGATGCTAAAGCATAAGAACTTACCGAGTACTCCGAGCCAAAACAGAAACTAGTTAGTAATCATATGCATAATCCTAGTTCATGTTAAGATGGCTAATGCAACTAGACAGGCTCGGCTATCCTAAACATGGCATGTGAGATGCTACAACTAGCATGTATTCAATTTGGAATTGAAGTACAAATGCAGTTAGGATGATGCGCCGAGCCAGGTGCATGCAAGACGAATGAATGGATGCAAACATGCCATCATACTGTATGCTAATTGAAACATGCCCTAGACTAACCATCGAAAGCTAGTAAATAAAAGGGGAGAAAGACGTGGGGTTGGAAGACATGCACACACTCACGCACACTTATTACACAATTGCCCTCGCTCGGAGGGTCCGAATAAATATTACAGGCCGAATAAATAATACTAAATTAATTATTACAGAATTTCTAATTAATTGAAAAATTAAATGCAAAAGAAGGTGGCCACAGCCCCGCCTCGTGGTGCGTGAATGATGCATGCTTGACTCGTCTCGCCTGGAAACTCGCTGCCATAGCACTACTGCCTCTGTTAACACTGCCCTGCTCCTTTGAGGACTGCCAAAGTCCAAGGTTATGCTCTCTGGATGTTGGGGAATACCACCGACCAAGTATGAACACCACCGGCTGAAGGGGATGATCACCGGCCGCCTTTTTATCTATCGGCCACATATTCCTGGCCGGTCGGCACTGTATTTAGCTGACCGGCCAAAACTTCCTGCAGAACCTGCAGTTGACAGCAGCAGAGGGCAAGCAGTGTATGGCATAGAATTTTCAAGCAAATGTGTGCATGGTCACACTCCCTATCATGCAATGGACTCAAGGGAGCATGGCCCTCGACCCTCGGGCCATCAATTACGCATTTCAATGCATGATGGCCCAAAAGCCAAGTGTACAACATCGATATCAAATGAAATGCAAGCACAAAACACATCAAAGGGCTCCAACCCCTATCATGATTGATCAAGAGGCAAGGGATGCATGCTCAATGAAATGCAACCTAGGCATAGAGGCTAAGTATGCAACATGAACATGTAAATGAGCAATGTATACTAGGCACGCAACCTAAACATGTAAGCGAACATGGCATGCAACAACATGCGATGATGGACTTAAACTAACATGGATAGCTCGCAAGCATGCCAAAATCAGTGGCCATGTGATGAAAATGAGGCGACCAAGATGCATGCAAACATGCACAATGCAATGGCCCCGAGTCTAAGGCACCAAACACAACTCCACAAAGCCATTGAAGGGATGGATTATGGCATACAATGGCATATGTTCCAGCACTGAAACATGATGCTAAATGGTCTCGAAACATGGAAATATGGCACCCGATGCATGAAACAAGCCCCGAAACTCAAAACGAGGCACATGTATTGACTTATAGCTATGCAAAGCAAGCATTATTTGACTATGAAGCACAAAGACAGAGCTAAGGCAATCCCAAAACATGCACATTTCTAGTTTAAAGCATGGTCAAAAGATGCTAGCATGATTGACTAAAATAGCATGCAACTTTGATTAGCAAACATGGTTTACATGGCATGTACATGAAGCGTATGAGAATTCATCAAACCAGCCAAAAACAGTGAACAAAACATGGCAAAATATGCCCAAATAATCACTAAAATGCAGCCAATGCATGCAAAAATGATGAGCTCCTTTAGAGGGCCATATAAGGGGTTATTAAGCACATACAAGATGGACATTCAACAAGGCCAAACCAACTCTAGAAATGGCCTATAGGGGTCCTAAAACCCACTGAAAAGGCCCTGGAATAAAGCTTAGAAGCTTGCAAATAGGGTGTCCTTTGGAAGGCCCAAAAGGCCACCAAACAAGACAAAGAGAGAGGGGGTCACCCCCCTCTAATTTTGGCTCTCAAAATAGTGTGATAGCCACTGAAAATCCACTGGATTTCAGTGGCTAGAAGGCCAAATAAAGCATGCAACAAAGGCTTAGATGCAAGGCTCAAAACAAGAGGCAATCAAGCATACAAGGGAGTATATGACCTCAAATAGAAAAATGCCCTTAATCAAACATCAAGAGAGCCTCAAAACAAGACTTTTTACAGTTTATAATAAATCTCGAAAATGTTCACAAGTAAGGCCAAAATAGGATGCAAAATTAGCCCTAAAAGAGAGATAGAGGATAAAGGGAAGTAGATGACCTCAAACAGCAAAGTGCCCTTAAACAAACATGAAAAGGAGCCAAAAATAATACTATTTTCAGTTTACACCAAGACTCGAAAATTCTTGTAAGTATAGCTAATAGATGAAGCAAGATAATGACCAAAAAGAGGGAATATGAGTGTTACCCTTGCAGCCAATGACTCCAGCAGCTTTTGGTCCCAAAAAATAGTCCCTTAGCCTTTGAAAACAAGCTCCAAGATGCTTGGATGGATGATTGAGAGGTTAGGTTATGAGGTGTAGGGTAATGGTGCCAAGAACCTTACACTTTGAAGCTAGAAGGGAGAGATACAAAGGGAGAGAGTGTGTGTATGCCTCTGGAATTTCAGAACCTGGTATAAGGAAGAGGAGAGCTTCCTTTATAGAGCCAATGGACTAAAGCTTCTCTTAGAAGCTTCAAACTAAGAGTAAAGATCCTCCATACATGTGTATGGAGGATCCAGTCTGTGCCCTTCAACTGGCACAGCTGGCATCCATTCAATCTGTAGAATATACCGGGAGGTTGTCGGCTAGCAAAATTGGGCGGTCGGCTACTTTTACTGGTCGGTTGGCCATATATTTGGCCGGTCGGCTAAATTGATGGCTGGTGGTGGCTTCCAAGGCCAAAAAGTGTCCGGTGGATGTCTAGATTGAAGCCCCGGAAGTTAGCTTTCGAATGACGCAAACCTTGCATTAAAATTCCTCCTGTGCAAAAAGTTATGCCCTTTTTGGTGAAACCGCGCAAATTTGATCCAACCGGGATGATGCCCAACTTCAACCAATCATATCTCCCCCACCCAGACTTGGCTTTAGGAGATTCTTGAGTGCAAAATGAAGCCCTGGAAGTAAGATTTCCAACGGTGGTGGCCTTATAGCTAAAATCCAAGTATGCAGATGAATAAGCCCAATTCAGCGAGGGTTGCTCGACTCTCTCCTACCCGGATTCATGCCGAACTTCTCCCAAACTAGTTTTCTCCTCTCCTTTCCTCTTTTCTTCAACTCCAAACCCCTAAACAAGGTGTTTTGAAATATTTTTCAAAGATTTCATCTCTCTTTCATTCATCTCCACTTTGTCCTTGCTCGGTTTGCCGAAAAGCGCAACTTTTAACGAAATGCGAGCGTCGGAACATCGTAGGAACTTTATTTTCAAAACATTTGAAAGAGAGGGTTCTAAGGTCCAAAAACCATCAAAAATAACTTTGGTCCAAAATGGGGTGTGAAGTTGAGATTTGTCTCTCTCCTTGCCGAAGAAACTGAACCTTTGCCCTGCACACCTTTCTCCACCAAGTAAACCATCAGTAGTGCCCAAGTCTTAAGAGCAGTAAAAAATGGGGTGTCTATAGGGGCGAGTTAATTCTGAAACAAGGGCGTAGAGGGTGTGATATAGAGGTAGCTGATCGCCGACTTCCATTTTGTTTTGTAGTTATAGCTATGTCGGGTTTTGATGTTATTTTGGGTATGGACTGGTTATCGTCATACCGGGCTGTTATTGATTGCTACCGCCAGAAGGTCATAGTATGTACCTTGAGCGGGGATTGTTTCCATTTCTTGGGGGATCGGGTTGGTAGTGTGTTGCCACCAGTGTATGATCCACGAGGGCGGAGTGAACTTAGTGGTCTTCTCGCTAGCCTTATGAGTAGTGAGTGTGATGAGACCAGGGTTGAGTTGCTGAGAGTGGTTTGCGAGTATTCAGATGTTTTTCCCGATGATCTTGTTAGTTTGCCACCACATCGAGAGATAGAGTTCTCCATTGATTTAGTGCCTAGCACAGCGCCAATTTCTATGGCACCTTACCGCTTTGCCCCAATCGAGTTGAGTGAATTGAAGATTTAGCTTTAGGAGTTGCTGGATAAGGGCTTCATTTGCCCTAGTGTTTTACCGTAGGGAGCACTGGCCCTCTTTGCTAAAAAGAAAGATGGTGCCTTGAGACTTTGCATTGATTACCGGAAATTGAATCAGGCTACGGTCAAGAATAAGTACCCTATGCCCCGTATAGATGATTTGTTTGACCAGTTGAAGGGTTCCTGTTGCTTCTCTAAAATAGACTTGAGATCGGGTTACCATCAGTTGAGGGTCAGGGATGAGGATATTCCGAAGACGGCGTTCCGTACGCGGTATGGCCATTATGAGTTCCTGGTGATGCCATTTGGGCTCACCAATGCACCTACAGTATTTATGGACTTGATGAACCAGATATTCTGGGAATTCTTAGATCGTTTTGTGGTCATTTTCGTGGACAACATCTTGATCTATTCACCTTCGGAGGAGGAGCACGAGGAACACTTGAGAGTGGTGCTTGAGTTGCTTAAAGCCCATAGGCTATATGCCAAGTTTGGGAAGTGTGAATTCTGGCTAGGAGAGGTCAAGTTCTTAGGCCATGTGATTTCCGGGGAAGGGGTGTCTGTTGATACATCCAAGATAGAGGCGGTGCAGGATTGGGCACAGCGTAGGAGTGTCTTTGAGATTCGCGGTTTTCTAGGATTAGTTGGGTATTACCGTCGGTTTGTGAAAGATTTCTCCAGGTTAGCTTCACCATTGACTAGATTGACACGGAAAGGTGTCAAGTTTGTATGGAATGAGACTTGTGAAAAGTCGTTCCAAGAGTTGAAGGTTAGGTTGACCACCGCTCCGGTTTTGATTATTCCGGAGAGAGGTTTGGGATATGCGGTTTATTATGATGCCTCACAAGAGGGTTTGGGTTGTGTGTTGATGCAAGAGGGGAAAGTGGTAGCCTATGGCTCACGCCAGTTGAAATTACACAAGAGGAATTACCCTACACATGACCTAGAGTTAGCAGCTGTCATCTTTGCTTTAAAGATTTGGAGGCACTACCTTTATGGTGAGAGGTTCGAGGTGTTCTCGGACCATAAGAGTTTGAAGTATCTGTTTACACAGAGAGACTTAAATTTGAGGCAGAGGAGGTGGATGGAGTTCATTGAGGATTACGATTTCGAGTTGCACTATCACTCGGGGAAGGCCAATGTTGTGGCTGATGCCCTTAGTAGGAAGTCCATTAATGATGTAGCTTGTATAGCCATCTGGGAATGGGAGATGCTGGGCGCACTTGGCGAGTTTGACTTGCTTCTGGGCGAATCCGTTGAGGCTACGGCCTTGTTTTCTGTTGTTGCGCAGCCTACACTTGTGACTCGAGTGTTAGAGGCGCAGGAAGGTGACCTTGAGGTAGAATCCCTTCAAGAGAAGATCTCTAGTGGGAAGGTTGAGAAGGGTTTTTCTGTGTATCCCGACCTGAGTGTGAGATACCGAGACCGTCTGTTTGTGTCGAAGTCTTGCCGAGAGGAGGTACTTCGAGAGTTTCACCATTCACGCCTTGCGGTGCATCCGGGAGGCACCAAGATGTATCGTGATTTGGGTCACTAGTTTTGGTGGCGGCGCATGAAGAGAGATGTGGCAGTTTTCGTATCAAAGTACCTTACTTGTCAGCAAGTGAAGGCCGAGCATCAGAGGCCAGCGGGTTTGTTACAACCCTTGCCTATTGCCGAGTGGAAGTGGGAGCATGTCACTATGGACCCATAAAGCGCTGCGGTGCGATCCAAACAAGGGGCAACTTTCCGTTGCCACTCGATGCGCTGCAAGGCCATTCAGACAAGGGGCAGCTTCCCGTCGCCATTCAATGCGCCGTGGCGCCGTCC
>NW_021025025.1:71478-83028 GCF_004153795.1 Camellia sinensis
GTCTTAGTTATTGCTTATATTATGTTTAGCATATCTCGACTGGGCATTGGCTCACCCTATATGGGACATTATTTTCAGGTACAGGTAGCATGCCACCTCCAAGGACGTAGCTTGAGAGGCTTAGTGGCTGGGACATCTTTTGTGATTACATTCTTGTATTACATGTATATCAAGCCAAGGGTTTATTTTGTATAGAGTTAGTACTATTTCTTTTGTAACCAAGTGTTGACTTGGAAAACTGTAAGCTCGTAGGGCATTTGCTTTTGTTGTTAACATGTAATACATTTGTAAGAAATACTCTGATGAAATGTATTTTTGCTTTATTCGCTTGTCTAAGCAATTCAATATTGTATGCTTTATGGGTTTATTTTGAGGGCATTACATACTGGTTTTGCGTGGGTTGTGTTTGGTTTGAGGAGTTGTTTTGATCGTTGTTGCTTACATAGTGAGATTGAAGTTCTAAGCTAATGTTGTGATTGAAATTATTGGTTCAAAGTTTGGTTTGTGGATTTCATACTACTATTCAACTGCTCTTATTTGTTTTTTTGAATCTTTGGTACTAATGTTGTTGTTTTTTTTTTTTTTTTTGGGGGGGGGGGGGTTGCAATTGGTTCTTGGTTTTTACCTGGTGGGTTGGCTTGGGTTGGGTTTTGGGTTTTATCTATGGTGGTTTTTCCTTGTGTCTGTCAATCATGGTCGAGCCTTCCAAATGCCGCAAAACCATTGTATCCCATCCCAAGTTCAATAAAGACAAATTCCCATCTCAAGAGAAGTCCAACCTATATTGGGAATTTTATGTGTCATGGACTGTTAATTTAGAATGAAATGTCCGTCCTAGTGCTTTCGAGTCTATTCCTATCTGATCTTTGTTTGATGTTTTAGGGGGTGACTAGGTCCTTTATTTCTCTGGTCCTCAAAATCCTAGTTGGGTCCAAGAATTCTATCGCAACATCCATTCCATTAGCAAAATTTCTACTTCATTCCATACTTGGGTTCGCAACAAAGAAATTTTTATTAATCAAAAGGTTATTCACAAGTTTCTTTCTTTTCCCAAAGTTCAGAATTGCCACTATCCCTTTCTTACCTTCAACATTTCAGATTTTGATGCGGTCGTCACTGAATTATGCAGCACTTCCCGAACTTGTATTGCCGGGGCGCTTATTCAGCAAAATGAGCTTCTTCTCCATTACTACCTTCTCAACATCATTGTTTGTAACGCCCTCAAAATAACCCAATATATAAATAACATTAACATGCACTGATAAAAGAAAACCAATCATTATCTTATCCATCAGAGTATTATTATTGAAAAAAACAATACATGTAACATTAAAAGTGAATGCCCTACGGGCTTACATCTTTCCAAGCCAACACTTGGACACAAAAGGATGAGTACTAACTCAATTACAAATTAAGCCCTTGGCTTGAATGTTTACATGTAATATCACATAAAGCAAATAACTGAAGACAAGTCTTCAAAGTTCAAATCCTTCCAAGCTAAGTCCTTGGAGGTAGCAAATCACCTGGACCTGAAAATGATGTTCCCGTATAGGGTGAGCCACAGCCCAGTAGAAATATACTAAACCAAATATAAGCCTTGAATAAAGCAATAGCATTCAATAGATGGTTAACACAACTATCCATTCCATCAACCTACAGTTTCATGACACGTATCACTTTCCATTATTTATTCATCTTTCCATTTATACCAATATGGCTCAGAACCTGGCCAAACTATAACAGTGAACTATATATATCACATTAACATTTCTTTCAATATCAACAAAATAAATGAGACAAAGGCTCATACCAAAACACTTCCATACTTCCCGATTGATACACATTTTAGTGCTGTATCAATAACATGTAAAGAAAACACTTCCATAAATCAATAAGCACACATAATAGTGATGCTAATGGAGTCCATCCCCTATCTCCTCCCAAATAAAATCCGGTTTAGAGGTCCATCCCCTATCTTCCCCTAAATCGTGGAATACATCCCCTATATCCTCCCAAACAAAATGCATATACAATGTATTAAACACTTGCCATATACAACACACAATCAATACACGTATTTTCTGTATTAATTCAACAGTCAAAATTAATGACTTCACTAATGTGATTAGTTTCAGTTTTCCCTAATCCACAAGCAATGTTTACAACAATCACGACTATCCTCCACCGATAGCCCAAAACAGTTATTTCTAAACAGGAAATAAATGTATTAGTAAGCATAAACGCAACATTTTCATAGGTGAGTGATTGAACTATCAAACTACACCATTTAAACTCATAATTCCCCAATTTCAAGAATTAAACTAAATTCCCCAATTTTTCCTAAATTAATTATACAAATTAATTTATTACTACAGCTAGGGTTTTTCCTAAAATTACCAAACAATCCCCAACATATCAAAATACCAAAACTTAGAACAAAACCTATAATATGGAGTAGGAAATCCCTACCTCGAAGTAAATAACCCGAATGGAGAAGATAGAGATGATGACCCAAAATCCAAAGTGCTCCAAACTGCCCAAATCTCAGATTAAAACGAAGCTCTCTACTCACTCTATCTTTTTAATAAAGAGCCTAAGGTAGAAACACCCTAAAACTAGATGATACCTAAGAGAGAAGGTGAGTGGAGGGAGAGAGAAGTCGGACCTAGGGTTTGGAATCAAAAAGATTAATAAAAAACTAAATTTTCCCCGCTGCTGCCTATTTAAACCTGACAGGCTCGCTCGAGCGAAGGATTGGTCGCTCGAGCGACCAGACACAAGAAAGCCTCGCTCGAGCCAAAAACTTGATGCTTCAGGTCTGCAACCCAGAAGCTCGCTCGAGCGACGAAATGCTCGCTCGAGCGAAGAACTTGAAAACATACACCTCGCTCGCTCGAGCGAAGAAACACTGCTCTCAGGGCTATACTAGACACAATGGCTCGCTCGAGCGAAGAACTCCTGGCTCGAGCCACCAGAAACAAAACTCAACTCTCGCTCGAGCGACCAAACCCTGGCTCAAGCGAAGGACCAAAAACAAAAGCTCGCTCGAGCGACCAACTCCTCGCTTGAGCGAAGACCCAAAAATCTGAACAGCAACAGTTGGTTTCCAAACCCAACCAACCTGTAACAAACCTGCCCAACACATCCTATAACTCAAAAATAAGAAATCAAAGGATGACAACAACATTTTGGTAACAACGGGATCTACGGAACATAAGTCCGGATACAACAACCAAAAGGAAAAGACCGGGGTCGCTATATTGTTTGTGCCAACATACATGTCACCACTCATTTCTTCCACATTACCCAAGATCAGGGGTATGTTTTGTATTGCATTGATCATCGCCTTCCCTTCAACCTCTCTATCATGATTGTGGACAAAATGATAGGTGTGTTTGAGGTTTGCCAATCCTTGGGTCTACCTTACGGTTGTTTACTATACCCTTTTTTCTTTCTTTTTTTGGTGTTCCCACCTTTGACGATGACGAGTTTGCCTCTCCCATTAAATCTGTCACCAAACTGACCGTCTCCCAGAGTCAAGCCCATGTCAAGGGAGGGTCGTTCGGGGTTGGGGTTTTTGATACAGGTGATGATCCACTTGCTGAGGAGGCCAAGTTTGATGCAGCCGCTACCGGTGCACCCGAGATACGTCCTCGCTTGTTTCATGGCCAGCTGCAGCAGTTCGAACAGTCTATCACACACCACCTTGATCAGCTGGATGCCCAACTAGATGCATTTGATGGTCGTCTCGATTAGTAGACTGCCATGCTTGCTCAGATCCTCTCTCTTTTACAGATGTAGCAACCGCCTCCATCGTCCTTGCAGTGATGTTCTTCGTATCTTTTGGACAGCTTTCATTTGTGTGTTTTTTTTTGGACAGTGTTGTTTTTGGACAGTTTTTTTTTTTCTTTTGGCATGTCTTTCTATTTCCTTTGTCGCTCCTGGTCAAAAATGGAGTGTATAGTTATTGGGGTATACTAGGTTGGGGTATACTGAGATATTTGGTTGTTCATAGTTCATATTTTGATTGTTTGGGATTTATTAGATATTGAGGATATTATGTTTTGATGTGTTATTTGTTTTTTTCTGTTAATTTTCTTTATCCATGCGGTTAATTATTTTATCTCTTCCCAGTGTTTTGGTTTATATATTTTTGCAGGGAATTTCGTCAAGGCTGCTAATTTAGATGAGTTAGTTGTGTTTTGTTTGATTGTTTGTTGGTCTAGTGCGTCTGTTTTGAAGTGTTATTTGTTTTTTCTATTAATTTGCTTTATCCATGTGGTTAATTATTTTATCTCTTCCCATTGTTTTGGTTTATATATTTTTGCAGGGAATTTCGTCAAGGCTGCTGATTTAGATTAGTCAGTTGTGTTTTGTTTGATTGTTTGTTGGCCTAGTGCATGTGTTTGCTAGGAAATTGTGTTAGAATGTTTTGTCTGGAAATTGACAAAGGGGGAGATTGTTAGGTCCCTTAGTTTTGTCAATCCCACGAACAAACATTGTTTATCAAGTTGTTAGTTTCTTTGGTTTTTGCCTTGCTCGCTCGAGCGAAGGAGTCCTGGCTCGAGTAAAGATGTTGTGCTCCAAAAAGTTTTCTTTGTCTGCAAAAATACTATGAAGGAAGTTTGTGCACTCAGGCGATGGAAGCTTGGCTTGAGCAAAGACACTTTAGTAATACACGCGCAGTTGGTTCATCGCTCAAGCGACCTTCGTGGCTCTGTTTTCTATAAAAGCCTGTTTCAGTCCGTTTTTAGCAGATCTTCTTTTAGGGTTTTAGGGGTTTTTTTTAGAGCAATTTTGCTAGTTTTCTTTGATTTTTGATTGAGTATTAAACTCATGGTTTAACAAGCATACATCAAAGAGTTGTTTGAGTGTTCTACTTCAAAGCTGTTCTTCTTCGGTGGATTTTGGAGACTCAAGCGTGGAGTATTGGCATGAGTTCAAAGCTATGCGTAGTCGTTGATTCGACATGGATGTCGTGGATTCAACATCAATTTGATCAATTCCGAGACAAAGGTTGCAGTGAAAGAGATATAGATTGTTGAAGACAAATTGACAGAGTTTGGGTAATTTGTTTGGTGAATTTGTATTCTTTCTTTCTTTCTTTCTTTCATAGTGGATTGATTAGTGGCATTTTTCCCGTGGTTTTTTTAATCACAATTGGAGGTGTGCTTCAATTGTGGTTTTTCCATGTAAAAATCGTTTAAGTCAATTTATTGATTTTGAAACAACAATCTAAATCACTTTCATATGTGCTAGATGATTTAGATTGTTAGTTTTAATTGTTTGGGAATTAGCACAATTACATCTTGATCTAATCACAAATCACTTAGGTTTTTCAATTGGTATCAGAGCGGGTCACTCTTTGTTTTTATCAAAACTATAGGAGTGTGATTTTGTGTGATTGGTGATATAGATTCAATTCGCGAAGGTAACTCGACCCATAGATCTCCGTTACTTGATGATACAAACTATTTTTATTAGAAAGCTCATATGAGAGCATTTTTAAAATCTATCGATGAGAAAGTTTGGCACTGTGTGATATATGGGTGGAGTGAACCTATTGTCACCATTGATGGTGTTGATATTCCCAAACCCCTTGATAAATGGGACACAACCAATTATCAAAACTCTAGTTGGAACAGTAAGGCTCTCGATTCCCTTTTTTGCTCCGTCACACCTGAAGAGTTTCATCGTATCTGCACGTGTGAGGTAGCAAAAGAGGCTTAGGACATTCTTGAAACGATTCACGAAGGTACTACTTCTATTAAAAGGTCAAAACTTCAACGTCTCACCTCTGCCTTTGAAACCCTTTTTATGCGTGATGATGAGATGTTTAATGATTTTTATGCAAAACTTAGTGACATCGTGAATTTCTGTTTTACACTCGATGAAAAAATCCCTGAAGCTATGGTTGTTGGGAAAATTTTGAGGTCTTTACTCGTGAGGTTTCAATCAAAACCAAGATTCTTGTTATTTATTTTTGTAAGAGAAAGGGTCTGCTATCCTATCTCCTATCTAATATAGGTAATCAGTGGTGGCATCTCTTGCTTATGCTTGCCCTTTTCTTCTTCCTTTGCTTCGCGTCTGCCTATATATTATGAAGTAGGGAAATCAAAACCTAGGTACCCCTCGATTGTAGCGAATCAGTTATGGGAAAACGGCGTGAATTGAACTTGTGCATGGTGGATTTACAATCCACTGTAGGTGATTCGGTTGAAGCAATCGATTTAGCAGTTTATTCAATAGTTCTAGTTGATGCTGATTTAACTATTCATAACTCGTTGATGGCAGCATGGAAGGACCAAAGACAAAGCTTATTGCTATGTTGTAGCTGGTTTTTTGTGCTCCTCGGAGGGGTTTAGTCTCCTCGAGTACGATGACCCTACAGTTCGAACTTCAATGGTTTTGAATCTGATTTTACAAGTGCAATGTGAAACAGAAAAAACACAAATAAGAGTCCAAATCCGACAAATCTTAGAAAATCCATTTATCATCAGAGATGCCAAAAATGGACCGCATTGCCAAATTTCAAAGGCGCCACCTAAATATTTTTGTCTTAGGAGGGCAAGATGCCCACAGCCTTAACCCCACTTCTGGAGAGGTGGTTTCCATAACTCGAACATAGGCCACCAAGGGCGCTAACAGAAAGCCTTACTATTAAGTAAAGCTGCTCTTTCAAAGAGCAATATTTGAACAGGAGCCTCCAAATTTTTGAATAAAATGTAAGTAAACTCAAGATGAAGATTCTTGGCCTTTCTTATTGATGTACTCTTGATGAACCTCTTTTGTACTTAGACCTCAAGATGAAGATTTTTGTAGAATTTTGGAAGAAATATGAAGCACCTACAAAGAGGGATTATTTCTTCCTCAATTTCTTGAGTCAAAAAGGAATACTCCATTTGTAGAGCAATTATAGAATGAACAACATGTGCCCTCCTTATTGTGTTTGGGCTTGCTTCTGATAAGCCAATGTATTTTATTTTACCCTCTTCCACCAATTTCATAAGTTCTCTCATCTGCCATTCAAAAAGAAAATTCAGCACCAATCAGTAAATATTTCCAATGTCACTTAGATTAAGGAAAAGATTCCAATTAATTAGAAATGAGTGGCAAGTAATACAGCGTTGAAGTAACCCATGCCATACTGGAGGATTCATTTAAATAATTGAAAAATAAGTTTTCTCTTTTCTTTTAGTGGAGGAATTTTGATAGATACGGCTCGATAAAAACACCAAAATCATAACAAAAAATACATTGCGTAAGAATTCATAGTTTCTTTTTTTTATTCCAGTAAAGTAGTTTAAAAAAAAAACAAATAAAAAAGAAAAAAGGAATAATAAGAAAAGACACTTTCATGTTGCTTTAATAGCAAGTATTTTTTTTCAAGCAGATATGATGATTTGTTGGAAAAGAAAAAAAAAAAAAAAGCCTGGCTAGATACTGACCTAGCCCGGCAATGGGATAAAAAAGGTCTTTTCGAACAAAATCAAAGAAAAGACGCCTTCTTTATTTTGATTTTTCTTTATATTTATATTGGATCTTTCTGTCCCTTCTTTTATCTACATGGAATTCCTTATAGAAATTGTACCATATGTATATAATAAAGATAAATAGAGAGAAAGAAAGACTTTTTTTAATCCTTACTCTACATGTAATGTAACATAGCAATTATCTTCTTTCTTTCTTTCTTTCTTTTTTTATTTATTAGGAGAGGTGGCTGAGTGGACTAAAGCTACGGATTGCTAATCTGTTGTATGAGTTATTTGTACCGAGGGCTCAAATCCCTCTTTTTCCGTTTCCCTTGATGACTTGATATTTGATTTATCTTTCAAAGCACGAGGGTTGTTTGAATTATATTCTCTACCATATTTCCCACCAGCCTAAGTCACCCTTACCGCCACTCTACAGAACTATACATGAGATTTTCACCTCATACGGCTCCTCATTCAATTCTTTTGAAGTCATTGGATCCTTTTCCTCATTCAAGAATCTGCTTCTTTCTTCCACTCCGTCCCGATAGGACCCATTTAGTCATGTTTTCATGTTCCAATTGAACACTTTCCATTTTTATTTTTGATTCTTCTCGAAGGTTAGCTCCTCATTCTTTCATTCTTTCAACAATAGAAGACTCAAACCTACTGACACTTTCCTCTGAGCTCGTTACCTTGTAGTTTTCATTCCTCTCCTAGCTGCAAGTAGGAAGCTATCAAAGTAGCATCCCATTTTTTGAAAAAGATTCTTGTTATTTATTTTTGTAAGAAAAAGGGTCCGCTATCCTATCTCCTATCTAATATAGGCAATCAGTGATGGCATCTTCTGCTTATGCCTGCCCTTTTCCTCTTCCTTTGCTTCGTGTCTACCTGTCTATTATGAAGTAGGGAAATCAAAACCTGGGTACCCCTTGATTGTAGCCAATCAGTTAGGGGAAAACGATGGGAATTGAACCCGCGCATGGTGGATTCACAATCCACTGCAGGTGATTCGGTTGAAGCAGTCGATTTAGCAATTTATTCAGTAGTTCCAGTCGATGCTGATTTAGTTATTCATAACTCATTGATAGCAATGTGGAAGGACCAAAGATAGAGCTTATTGTTACGCCTGTTCGTGAGCCTACTAATGCTTCATTGAATCTATCCCAACCTTCTTTTTTATATAGGCATATATGTAAACACCCCATTTTTGACTACCCTTAAGACTTGGGCGCCACTGATTGATCACTCAATGATGAATATGTACGCTTGTCAAATACTTGATTTCCTCAGCAGAAAACCTCAGTTTTGCCCACGAACCTTATACCTTGTTTTGGACCAAAACAGTAGTTTTTCAAACCTAATTATCCAGGGATCTGCAGACCCACTAGTGTGGACTGCCATCCACTAGTGTGGCCTGCCGGCCACTTGTGCAAAATTTCAGATCTTTTTGCCAACTATGCTAATTGTCTCCATAGGTGCATGCACTGCACCAGCTGTGTTTGTATGGATATTTCTGAGATAGTATCATATATTTCTTTATATAGATGACTCCCTCTCATTTTTTTAGGGCTAGAAAAATAGGAAGTAAAAAAGTTTTGGAAATTATTTATCTCTCTACATTCCTCTCTCTCTCTCTCTCTTACAACTTACATAACCTTTGCTTAGACACTCTAGTTTGAGGGTTCCTTGCTGAGGTACTTAAGCTAGCATTTTAGCACTTGAGAGTATGAAATTGGTGGTTTGTAGTTCAAAGGGATCATTCCTCTTCAAGAGGTATTGTAGACACCCCATTTTTGACCGACCTTGAGACTCAGACATCACCAGTTGAGCGCTTGGTGATACTGCATATCATGCTCGTCTAGAAGTTTTAGAGTCTCGGCTGCGAGCCTTGCCTCCGGACTTCCGGACTCTTTTGTGCTTTGCCTTGGTTTGCGAACCAGGCTCGGTTTTCTCTGTTTCTTTTCCTGAGGGGAGGGAGAGGTCCCGTAGACCATCTCTCAGTGGCCGTGGGCTACATTTTGTGGCTGTAGGCCATTTTTTCCATTTCGGAGCCCGGTTCCCGGTTTTTCGAGACCGTTGGCCGTGTGCCTCGGTTCGGGACCGCCTAACCATCTCCGTTTGCTCTGATTTTTGGCATGCATCTTATTTACTCCCTTTCAAGGGACACTGGGGTCTGAGAAACCCACTTCGTGGCCGAACGCCACTTTCGGTGCTTAGCAGCCCATTTTCGGGACCCCGAACTGCGTGTTTTGGCCCCCGAGCATTCGTTTTGCATCGATTTTGGTTCATTTTTGGCAGGTACCTCTGTTTTATCACCAGGAAGGTCACTGGAGGGTGGGAGGCCAGCAATTATCTTGTCAACCAGTTATATTCCATTTTCTCCCTCCGGCACCCGTTTTTCTCACTTCTTAGCCAATGTTGAACACCTTAGGGCCACTTTCTTCAACCCCAAACCACATATTTGTGATGTACACACATGGGAGGACCCTAAAAGTTGGTGGCCGGCCACTAATTCCATTTGACCCTTTTGAACCCCTCCTTCCGGGCTAATGTTGAACAGCCTAGGCCCTTTTTCTTGAATTTTGAACCATAGGGTTGTGTTGTACACACATGGGAGGACCCTAAAAAGTGGTGGCCGGCCACTATTTCAACTTGACCCTTTTGACCCCTAGCCGGCCGGCTAGGGGAGGTGGTCGGCCGGCCACCTGGAGCTCCAAAAACCAGCCGGCCATGATCCTTACAACATCCACTTTACAGCTGTATAGCTGTTTCCCCCAGAAAATATCCCAATCCGGGGGATATTTTGTGGGGGAAAACTTGCCTAATTTTCCCCCACCTTTGCCCCTCCTCTACTCCCCCTTTTTTGTCCATATAATCAGCAGGCAACATAGAGTTAAGGGGTTAGAAAATTTGCTCTTCAAGCTTGAATACAAGAATCCCTCTTCATCTCTCTCATTTCCTTGAAAAACTTCCAAGTCCTACACCACCATTCCTTCTACACCACCACCCCCCGCCCTTCCATCCTCCATTCCAGAAGATTGAAGGTGTTCTCCAAGGCCTAAGGAGCCACAAAATCAAGCCAAGAGGCAACCAAAGTCAAGTCTTCAAGGGTAAGTTCACTTTCCCTCTTTTCTAGCTCATTTTTACAACATTTCTTAGCCTCTCTTTCTTGTATATTTGAGCTCCGACCAAAACTGAAAAGGTCATTTTTTTGAGCCCTTTTTCACTTTTTCTTAAGGGCTCAAACCTGTTTGAGCCCCCCATCTTGCACTTGCTTCAATATCCTCCTTGAATGCCGTTTTCTTGCATGCTTTGGCAGCCTATCATGCTTCTGTTTTTGGTCATTTTACAGTACTGAAAATAGTCTAGGCTTATTTTGAGCCCCTCTTCAACATTGAAGAAGGGCTCAACACTGTTTGGGACCTCCATGCTACACTTGCCTTTATATTCCCTCTTTGGTCCCCATTTTTGCATGTTTTGGTAGCCTATCATGCTTCGGTTTTTGGCCATTTTATAGTACTAAAAATAGTCTTATTTTGGCCCATTCTTCATGTTTCATTAAGGGCCTTTGGCTGTTTGATGAATATTTTGTAGACTTTGTGTTATAGCCACTTTTGAGCCTCATTTTGCATTGCATTTATAGCATGTTTTTATACTGTTTTGGGGTTTTTACAGTTCTGTAAATATGCATATTTTTGGTCCCTCTTCAATGTTGTAGAAGGGAATTTTTCAGTTTGGGCTGTGCATATACCACTTGCCTCTTTGGCCACCTTTTGGCCCATTTTCTTGCATAAGAGCTTAGCCATATCTATATCTGTTTATCACTAATAAATCTTCTCAACATCGAGTGAAATTTATTGAGACTTGGGAGCATATTTTCTCATCTTATATTCTTATCATACATTGTAGACACCCCATTTTTGACCGACCTTGAGACTCAGACGTCACCAATTGAGCACTTGGTGATATTGCATAATGTGCTCGTTCAGAAGTTTTCAGAGTCGCGGCCGTGAGCCCTGCCTCCGGACTTCCGAACCCTCTTTTGTGCTTTGCCTCGGTTTGCGAACCAGACTCG
>NW_021025025.1:84634-104030 GCF_004153795.1 Camellia sinensis
AGATGAAGATTTATCACCAGACCCTAGACATTCTGATTCCTAGGTTTGAAAAGCTGACTTTCACACATCTACTAAGAGAGAACAACAGGTTTGTTGACGCCTTATCGACTCTATCTTCAATGATAGACATTCCGCTTACTCGGTAAGTTTTATGCTTTAGCATCCTTGCATGCGTGTGAGTGTTGCCATGAATAGCATGCTTACCATGAGGCTATTTGCTTATGTGATATAACTGCCTGAATGCCTGTGGGTGAAGGTTGAGTTGTTTAGATTGGAATAAATCATCGACTGTTTGTTTTAAGCCCACTAGATAGTGGCAAAACCATCTTTTCTAAACCCACCTGCGGGTGGTAAAATCTGCATTTTAAGCCTACTTGCGAGTAGCAAATCATCTTTCAAATAAACAAGCATGAAATGTTTTGTTCCAATTCGGACGACCCAGTCTATATTTATATGCTGCGAGCATCACATAGTAACCTAGGCTAATAACCGGAATAAGAACTCACAATGTTTTCAAAAATTGATATCATGGTTAGTAGAGGCCGGTCTATGACTGGGCGAGCGGGGGTGCTCACGAAGTGACCTTCCCCAATCGTACCCAAGTTCCTGAGCCGAGGCAACTTTGGTGATGACGGACACGTGGCCTTTTGGCACCGAGTCAGGGTTTCCTAAATTTCCCAAAATAAAATATTTAGGTGGCGACTCTGTATCTGGCAAAGCAGTCCATGTTTGGCACTTCTTTCAAAAATCTGTTTTTCTCAAAACGATTTGCCGGATTTGGACTCTTTGGTTCAGACTTAGAACCGTGACAAATTTGAGAGTCCTGAGCTGTAGTGACCCCATATGAACAGAACGGGAGCTCGTTCCTCCCGGGGCGTTCGGGGACGTCTACAGGTATACATTCTAGTTCTTTTGTGCCATCTCTTTCTCATCTTTGCTTGCGGTTTTTGAGTTGTTTATTACCTATTTGGTGGGCTGAAACTTGTGGTTTAAAGCCATTAAAGGTAAAGGGGTGGTCCACCATTCTTTGTGCCTTGTTCTCTAGGCTTTTACCCTTATGTTTCCTGCCTTTTCATTATCTTTTTTTGAGCTTTTTACCACTAGTTTTCAGAGTTTTCTAGAGGCTAAAAATCATGTTTTGAAGTCCCAAAAATGGAGGGGGTAGCCTCCCTTTCTTGTGCTCGTTTATTAGCTTAAATTACTTCATGTTGTAGCTTACTCTTTTAGGTCTTTTGACTTCAATTCCAGCACTGTTTTAACCTATTTTAGGACTCTTTTCGTGTGTTTGTTCCATTCATGCTTTGTATTGTAAGCTTGTAGTGTAATAGTCCTCATAGGTTTTGTGTTTTAGGCATTAGACACCAACCTATTTGAGTTGATGGCATTTATTTAGTGCTTTTCATGCATGTGATCATCTTTAATCACCTTTGCACTTCCCTTATTTCTTGGCTTTTCATTGCTTTGAGAGTCATTTCAAACCGATCGTTTGTTTAAGCTATGGTTTGAGGTATTGTGCTTAATGGTTTAATATCTTCGGATGTTCATATGATTTCCCTCTTATGCCTAAAACAACATTTGGTTTGACACTTCTCACTAATAGTGGACCTAAAGCTCATTATTGGACTTAATGAACTAATGAATGGAAGGTAATTAAAATAGGGTAATAAAATTAGAGTTAAAATGAAGCAAGATAATAAAAATGGTTTGGGTTCAATTGGACGCTAATTGAACCTATTGACTCTTGAGTCGTTTTATACTTGTTAGTGATGAAAACGGTTTAAGAGTCAATGCCAACCCCTTCCCTTGATCAATCCATGATAGGGACGAGATTTTGTTGGTCTTTCCTTACCATTTATTGAAATTGTATCCATTGGATCATAAGTCATCACACAATGAAGTTGCGTCAATTGATGGCTTACGAATTGAGCTTACCACTCCTTTGAGTTGTTTGATGATAAGGAGAGGTAGGGTGTACAAACATCTCCTGAGGATGCTCTGTTTGTGCTCTGTTTATTCTCTGTTGCAGCAAGAAAGAACCAACATTAGTGGTTGGAAAGCCACTTTTACTGGACGACAGGCTACTATTAGTGGCTGGCTAACCACTACTTCTAGGCTGCCAGCCACTTTTGTCAACCAGACAGTGTATTGTTTCAGCAGAACAGAGCAGGGGTTGAGGTGGAAAAGCAGTGCAATTTTCGAACTGTATAACAAAGGCATTTCGGTAGCAAAACAGAGAGCATTTTCGGGTGGAAGCCTACATCCATGCATGAACCATCTCTCGATTCTCAGGATCCGTTGAGATAAACGTTGTACCAATAGTATGTTGTACTCAAAGTAGTGGACTTGTAACTAATTAGTTAGCTTAGTTAGAATAATTAGTTAGTTTTGTGTTGTACTTAATTAATTAGCTAAAGTAGTTAGTTAATTTGTGGTGTTGTAATAATTAGCTAGCATAGTTAATTTATTTCATTTGGGTTGTAATAGTTAGTTAATTAGTTAATTAATTAGCTAGTCCATTCATTCGGACCCTCTTGCATGAGGGCAAATATGTAATATTTGTGCATGCCTTCCAAACCCGCGTCTTTCACCCCTTTATTTATTTGCTTACGATGGATAGCTTAGAACATCATGTTTCTTTTGGCATTCCCCATGTTTACATCCATTTTTCTTGCATGAATCAAGGCTTGGTTCATCATTCTAACAAAGCATTGTCGTTTATTACTTGGTTGAAAACGTGTTGAAACTGCATACTATCAAGTTGCTTCAAATGTCATATTAGTAGCTGAGCCTATTAATTGCATCTTTGCATGTGTTGCATTAGGCATCTTTCACATAGTTAGAATCATGCATTTTTCTAACTAGTTTCTCTTTTGCACGCCTCAGGAATTGGGGTAAGCTTTTATTGCTTTAACATATCGCATGAGTGTGATTGTTGCCATGACGAGCATGCTTACCATCAGGTAATTAAGTGACAAATTGTTTGAATGCCCTGTGGATAAAGGCTAATTGCTTGAATTGGGATAGTTTGATCAAATGTACACACGAGCTCGCTTTTTCAGGTGACAAAGTGTTCAAAAAACAATTTTCAATACAAACTTGAAATCAAATATTCCAATTTTTGGAAATTAGTCTATACTTGTATGCAACACATAGTAATGCTAGCCTAATAATCAGAACAAAGAGCATATAATGTAGATACAAATCATATAAATGATTAGTAGAGGCCGATCTTTTGATCAGGTGAGTGGGGTGCTCAATTCATGACCTTCCCCTCTCGTACCTAAGTTCCTGAGCTGAGACACTTTGGTGATGATAGGTAAGTGGCCTTTAGCACGAGTCTCGGGTTTCCTAAATTTTTCAAAAAAAAATTAGATGGAAACTCTGTATCTGGCAAAGCAGTCCATTTTTGGCATTTTGATTCATAATCGATTTTCCAAAAGATTTGTCAAATTTGGACTCTTTAGTGTTTATCTATTTCACATTGCACTTGTGAGATCAGATTCAGAACCATGGGAGTCTGAATTGTGGAGCTAGTCGTCTCTGAAAGGAGCATGAAAAGCTGAGCCACAGTATACAATCTCTTTAATTCAAAAAAGGGGGAAGAAATGAAAACCCAATAGAAAATGTAAAAGAAGTATAAGTATCTCACCTCAAAGTCAAGCTAACCAGTAGTAAGCCAATTGGTAATCACATCTAATCTGTTCTTTCAGAACTTTCCATTGTAGTAGTCAAGCCTCTATATCAACTGAATCACTCTAAGGTTGTTCCCTCCTGTCCTGCTAATCGCGTAAGAGCAGTTTGAACTTCACTACCTTACAAGGCTTTTTCAGCTTGATCGGAATCGTTTCTATGATTGAATAGTAGAAGTGCCACTTAGTAGTAGAAACTTGGAGAGGCAGACAATGGCTAAGAGGTAACTCTTTTTCCTACACGCCTACCAAATACAATCGAATGAATATAGTTGATAGCAATTCTTTATCATAATCCTTAGCTTTTTTCATTAAAAACTAGAAGTAAATGAGTTATCGCCCAAGTTATGAAGTCAAATTATGAATTACATTAATTATAGACCTGGGAACTTTGGATGAACTAATGCGAATGGGTGTAAGCCTCGCTACTTGGAAACACTCACTGCTGACCACACTGAGAGAGACGAAAGCGCAGGTAACGCCAGTTGGCAATGTGGTGTTAAGCATCCCTCGATTTATACCCCAAAATGGTGGCTTTCTTTCATCACTTTCTCTCTCATTCAATTGGTGTCAAGGCTAAAGACAAAACCTATAATACATAGATAGAGTTTTGATGCCGACTCCCTTTTCTCACTCTAAGAGCAGTGAAGTTGAATTCGAGTGAAAAGAAGTTAGTTTAGGTAGCTTGAACTAAAACTCTTCCCCCATAGTAGTCTGCACCAGCCTTGTGTTACCTCACTAGCTCATCGACCCTGGCATATCATGGCAAAAAGCATCTGGTATACTCTGCTTTTTCCACCTCATGCCCTCCCATCTTATGTCTTTTTTGAACTAGATATGCTCGTAGGTAGGGTAGCAAACTAAGAATTAGAACCATAAGAGTCAAAGTTCTCTTTGGGGGGGAGGGGTGTGGTGGTTTGGGATATTCAGTTGCACCGGCCGTTACATGATTGGGAGGTGGCTCAGATGTTGGAGTTGTGGGATTTTTTGTATAAAGAACCGTAGGATATTCAAACGATAAAAGTTAATCCATGGCCAATCCTATAGAAGGGATGGGCCCCTTTGCTCAACTTCTAGCTCCTTTGCTCAACTTCTAGTACTGGAAAGGCAATCGTAGGTCCATCCTAACAAAAACAAAAGGCCCTCCGAGTTTGGGATGCCTACAAGAGAAAGGCGCCTTAGGGATTATCTAGAAAATCACCCTTCTCTTAGAGAGAGCTAATCGTACCCATTGGGGGCCTGGGGCGAGTCTAGCACTTAATCAGGCACTTTCTATCTATCTTTCATATTGAGTGCTCTTAGAGGTGCATGCCTTGACCCCTTTGCAGATGCCGCAATACAAGCCTGACTTGTAACTGAATCTCCAAACCGTCTTTGTCCTCACTTAGACCCTTATTGATTAGATCAGAGCACACTGCCACTTTTATCACCAAGCTGACCCTGGATAGGCTTACCATCCTATGGACTAGGAATGGCAAAGTGACCCAAAATTAGAATATGCACCATAGCACTTCGTCTACTCTCCTCTTGCGCAGTTGATCGGGAAGTATATCTGTATGTCCACTATAGTCAATTTGAATTGTTCCTACCCTTTCTTGTCTGGAATCAAATGAAATTGTTGAACCTGTGTAATGGGTAAGGAATCCCCATTTTATTAGTGGAAGACAAGAGTTATAAGCCCTCTCGTGTGAGATCACGTTTGTTTCGAGTTTTTTGCTCTCCATTAGCAGCGGGAAAAGAGTCTATCTATCTGCCTAGCTTTGGTAGATTTCCCCTAACGCAATCCACAGAAATTCCATGAATCCCTTGGTGGATAAGTCCGACGACTCAGTATTAGTGCGGAATTAGTTTGAGTATTGTAAGTTTACTATAGGTTATATCATGAAAATGCCAAATAATCAAATTCCAACAGAAGACGTTTTCTTTACAATAAGTAGTCCTATTTCTTTAAATGATTCTATTGGTAATGCCATTCCTAACATGGATGTATATAATGAGTGCAAGTCGACTAATGCGTGGAACACCTATTCCGTAACCATAGAATATCATTTGTTGCTGATCTCACATTGAGTTTTCCGCAAACGTACAAGTCCTATAGGTATAAACAGCATGGTCGTACCTCACTACATACGACTTTCTTGCTCTGAACAACTTCTTAAAAGCTTTCTCTGCTTGGCAAAATGAGAATGCTTTTAGAAAGATCGAATGCAAGGTTTAAGGAAAAGACATAGACTGAGAAGTAGAAAGCTGTTAAAGACCATTGCAATCAAGGTTTCAAAAAGCGGTGTTACGTAATGGTTGCGGCCGTTACGTAACAATTGCGGCGGTAGGCACTACACATTACACCCCACGCGTAATAGCCGTAACGGTTCGTTACACACCGTTACACACATTTACAATATTTTGAACAACTTTCGTTTATAAAAAAAAAAAAAGCTTACAAAATATACATTATGTACATTCTGCAATATTCAGTAGGTTAAAAATAATTTTTGTTTAAGTCTCAATTTTTATTTTTATAATCATTTCATTTAATAATTGTAAACATGTTTTATTTAGTTAGTTCAGGAATTGGCCAAAAATAATTTTGTAGACATTTAAAATCAATTATTCTTAAAAAATAAATAAAAATAAGAGGTACAATATGGATATATGACATATAAAGTCATTAGCTATTGAAATAAAATGTAATAAGCTCTTTTTATAGTGATTTAAAAATATGAAATGTATTGGATCATACTTAAAAACTAACAAATATTGATCAAAATCTATTTTAAACCCCAATAAATGTGACTTTGAATATATATATATGCATATCGTGTAACTTTCTTTCAAATTGTGTGAAAAATAAAAAAATTCATAGTTCCGGTTACCACAACCGTTACGCTACGGCCTTTACACCCCGCAACCGCAATCGCCCCAACACCACCACAACCGCTTTTTGAAACCTTGATTGTAGTGATAGCCTTTGAAGAGAACTTGTTTAGTAAGACACCTCCGAGGGACGAAATTATGGACGCCATTTCCGAATAGACAATCATAATCATCTCTACTGGAAAGCCTTACCAAAAAGAAATCTGATCCCAGATCCACAACCTTCACATCTCCCATAGCTTCCCACATCTGTTTTAAACGATCACACATAAATGGAAAGCTAACTTACTTATCTAACAATTTCACAATCAACGCATTTTGCAAGAGTACCATTCTTTTTATGAAAAAGAACAAAAGAAAAAAAAATTCAATAAGACAGTTGTCCATATTGTCAAAAAGAAGAAGAAAAAAAACTATGGCATCCCATTTGTTTTTTTTGGGATTTTTTTTCAACTTTTTATTGACTTCAATAATGATTCAAGATTTTTACTTTTTGGGTTCATCTAAACAAGACAATCCTTACAAAAAATAAAAATGAAAATGAAAAAGAAATTTTTTGAAAAAAAATACACTATAGACGAAAAAACTAATGCATGATTAGTAGTTTTCAAAAAAAAAAAATTTGCCTAAAAAGTTGGTTTTTTTGGGGGGTTCTTCAATGGACTTTAAATATATTATAAATGGTGGGGCCAGGCTAGAATTACTCATGCCAAGCCCATCCCAAAAAGTAAACAAGCTCAAAATCTCAGCTTTACTCATGGGCCAAATATCTATCTCAAGCCATAGAATGGATTGAGCTGGTTGGGCCATCAAGCCTATAACCACCCTAGCCTAGATGAATTTAAAAAGTACATAAAAAAACAACTCAAAGTTGAAAAAAGTTAAATAAAAAAAAAAAAAAAAAACACAACCAAGAAAAAAAGCCAACTTATAACTACGAACTAGACTTGAGGTGCATTGGTAAATGGTAAATATAAACAAGAAACTTACAGTCTCCTCTATAGGTACTGATGTGTCAATCCGGTGTACGTAGTAGCGATCAATGTAGTCCACACCAAGGTGCTTCAAACTAGCCTCACAACAAGAGTTCACATATTCAACGGTATCCTTCACCACAACTTGAGTAGGTTCCATTTTGACAATTCCAAATTTTGTAGTTAACTGAACATTTTCTCGAGGCAAATCCTTTAATGCCTAAAGATATTAGGATCAACAATTGAAATATCACACAAAATTTCCAAAAAAGCATATTCATTTTTTCTTTGGAAAATAGCCAACAAGTCTCTCTTTGGTTTGATTTTTTGAATAAATTTTCTAAAAAAGAAAAATTCAAATAATCTGAAAACTAATTTGGCGTAAAAAATGAAAAATACTCATCATTTTCACATGGTTTTATATTTTGGGGAGACAAAAATATTCTTTGAAAATTTGAAAATACCTTTTTGGTGCTTATTTTTGTTAGACTAGCTTCTATTTTATTCAAAAAAAATTCAAAAAATAGATTATGAAAGTGAAACAAAATTTTCCAGTTAAACTCCGATTGTATTTGTATGTATCATATTCTACATATTTTTTTGTTTTCCCTTTTCTGATTGATAAGAACAACAACATTTATAGTTATAGTCATATCCAAGTAAACCCCCAAAACAAAAAGTATTAATATCCTCCTTGAATAATTCATTTCTTGTTCAACAAACTATGAAAAGAGAACACCATCTCCCAAATGTAGTCTCCACTCTATAGGTGGTGTTAGTTCAAGTCTTATCTATCAGATCAATCTATAACACATCCTATTCAATGATGCAAGAAAAACAACAACAACAATCAAATCAAGTATACTACCAAAACCTTTCAAAAAGTTAGTGGAGTCTCCACTCTAAAGGTGTGAATACAAAACATTCATAATCAGGTATTATCTTTTTCAAATCAGTTGAAAATGAATCCCATTCAATGATGCAAGAAAAATGACAACATTAATAATCAAAGAAGTATAGCTCCAAAACCTTTCAAAACCAAACTTTTTTCATTTTCCTTTCTTGGACTCATAGCACAAATAAAAGAAAATTGTATCTATATTGTGTTGGAACAATCTTTTGTGAACAATAAATAAATTGAAACAAATTAAACAAATAAAAATAAATTACTTACAGAATTTATTTAACAAACCGAATTTAAATTTGAAAGATCAGGTCGAGTGTGTGACACTCTGTCCTTAAGAAATATTCTCCCTACTACGGTACTTACGGACAAATGGCGTCTATCTCCCAGGATACAATGATCTTCACAAATTGTAGTAACACTCCAAACAATTTGTTCGGTGAACGAAACCTGAGTTCTATACTCTCAAATATTTCTCCTAAAGTAATATGAATAATAAATAATGCAAAGAAGCACAAAGGAAGGCAAGAAGAACAATTTCGAATTAAACAAAAATGTTGGAAGATGGTATGTTTTTATGGGGCCGAACATGTATGAATTCAAACCTAAATAGGTATGATTTCAAACTGGATAGGTGCAAAACCTGTATGAACCCAGTTTTGAACTTGTTGAAAAACCCAAATCTGTTTGGACTGGTAAAAAATCTATCCGGTTCAATTGGGCAGTTATTGGCAGTTTTATAAACTGAAAATTAAGTTGGGAAATTAGTGGAATTTAGATCTGAAAAGAGCACAAATTTTGGACAAAAATTTGAATTCAAATTCAAATCACATTGGCACAAAATTTAAATTAATTTTTCCCGTAAGAAATTTGGAAAAAATTCAAATAAATTTTGTCCAAAAAATTAATATTAGAACTGACCCGACCCATAACCCACACCCATGCCCGGTATGGCACAGCTTGGCTCGACTTGGCCGGTCAGACGGACGGCGGCACGCACGCGCGTGTGTGGTGGTTTGGGCTAAGGTTCACTTTGTCCATAACTCCTCCCTTCTGCAAACTTGGGGTGCCCCTTGGTGCCCAACCCAAGTGTTGCCACCTAGAACTTATATACACACATAAGTTCTCTTCAAGTTTTAATGTAGGACAAACTTATAAGGAAACCCACATTAATTTCTTTAATTTCCTATTCCAGGAACCCGAAAACAACGTCAACTTTCCATTCACTCATAAATGATTTTGATGAACCGTCTTCACCGTGTGACTTACCATGCGGTAAGGAACACGTCATCTCTTTGGACCCACCCCAAAAGACATTTGGGACCCACTCAATTTTGGGCTCAAAGTTGGCCCAAAATAAGCCTATGAAAACCAATTTTCCAACAATCCCCCACATGAATGGAATTTGACGGAGAGAAAATGCAACACCATTATCTAATTACTGAAAGTACAAAAATTGGAAATATTTTGCAAAGGATATGTATCTTTTGGCTTTGAACCTTCCCTTGTGAGACACTATTGGATTTACTAGCTAACCAGTGAACATGATGTCTTGAACTCTTCAGCCGTTTGTGTAAACCAAGACAATAGAACTCACACAGTATATTACCAAACACAGTTTAGCTCTCACTGTTGTGTTCATTTTGGCCTTGAACAACCTGGTCTTTCGTGGGTGCTCTAGAGAATTGTAACCCTTCACAAATCTCATAGAACCGGCCCAGTTCACACTCATATAGGTAATTCTTATGAAGAGTATCATGCCATACTCCACTAGGTATACCTAGATATAAGAATCATTAAAAGTATTACTTAACCTAAAACGCTGCAGACATCACTATTTCATCATAGAAATGGATAAGAATTTGATTTCCCAGTGATCCTTCTAAGTCATACACAACTCGGTTGTCTCTTTGAACTTAGATCTTGAGATCTCCAGTCAACTAGGTTGGGTTGCCGTTGTGGCTTATTTAATAGGCTTAAGTCCCATTCCCCTTGATGAATTCTCAACTAACTGTCTTGCTAACCCTTTGGTTAGTGGATCCGCTATGTTGTCTTTAGACTTCACATATGCAATGGAAATAATTCCATTAGAGAGTAGTTGTCTCACGGTGTTATGTCGATGACGAATATGTCGTGACGTACCGTTATACATATGACTCTGTGCTCTACCAATTGCAGATTGACTATCACAATGTATGCATATAGTAGGCACCAGTTTTGGTCACATTGGAATATCTTCAAGGAAGTGGCGAAGCCATTCTGCTTCTTCCCCAGTTTTCCCTAGCAATGCAAGTATGTTTGGAAGATTTCCAAGATAAAGCTGCACCACCAAGAGTAAAAACATACCCACTGGTGGATTTTGAGTCTCTAGTATCCGATATCCAATTTGCATCATAGTATCCTTCAAGTATTGTTGGATATCTAGTATTATTCAACCCAATGTTACGAGTAAATCTGAGGTATCTTAGAACCCTTATAATTGCTTTCTAGTGTTCTACTCCTGGATTACTCGTATATCTACTTAATTTACTTACTGCATAGGCTATATCTGGGCGAGTGCAGTTCATCAAGTACATTAAGCTTCCAATAATTTGGGCATACTCTAATTGAAAATACTTTCCTGTACATTTTTAGAAAGAAACAAATTAACATCCACAGGTATTCTAGCAAGATGATCATCATCTTTACTAAATTTGTCAAGTATTTTCTCAATGTAAAGTGATTGTGACAAATCATTACCTTCTGATGTTTTGGTAATTTTCATACCAAGAATTACATCAGCAATCCCCATGTCCTTCATGTCAAAATGTTTATTCAACATTTTCTTGGTAGTTTTAATCATTTCATTATTACAACCTATGATGAACATATCATCTACATAAAGACATACTATAACATAGCCTTTGTCTGTGTTTTCAATATAAATACATTTGTCACATTCATTAATTTTGAAACCATTTGGCATTATTACCTTGTCAAATTTCTCGTGCCATTGTTTTGGTGCTTGTTTTAAACCATATAATGATTTAACCAATTTACATACTTTCTTTTCTTTTCCTGGAACATAAAATCTTTTTGGTTGTTCCATGTAAATTTCTTCATCTAACTCACCATTTAAGAAAGCGGTTTCCACATCTATCTGATGAATTTCTAGATTGTACAAAGATGCAATGGTAATTAGCATTCTAATTGATGTTATTCTGGTAACTGGTGAGTATGTGTCAAAGTAATCAAGACCTTCTTTTTGTCTAAAACCTTTTACCACAAGTCTTGCCTTGTATTTTTCAATTGATCCATCCTCTTTCATTTTTCTATTGAAAATCCACTTGTACCCAAAAGGTTTACAACCTGGTGGTAGATCCACCAATTCCCAAGTGTGATTTTGCAAGATGGATTCAACTTCACTATTTACAGCTTCTTTCCATAAAGGAGCCTCAGGACTGGACATAGCTTCTTTAAAAGTTAAGGGCTCATTTTCTAACAAAAAAGTTAGAAAATCTGGACCAAAAGATTTTGAGGTTCTAGCACGTTTACTACACCTATGTTCCTCTTCCTCATTTTGATCTATTCATTGCTCTTGCTATTGTTCTTGATCCTGACTAGTAATAGCATCATGAGATCTTTTCTTAGTACTAGTCTCTTGTCCAGTCTTGTTTGGAAAGACATGTTCAAAGAATGATGCATTTCGAGATTCAATAATAGTATTTACTAGGGGTGGGCGCGGATCGGTTGCGGCCACAAAACCTCCAATCCGCCATTTGTTCGCCAAATTGGCAGATTGGAGAAAATCAATCTGCATCTGTCCGCCAATCCGGCGGATGCGGATTTGGTGGATTGGCAGATTGGCGGATGGATACGTATCGGTTTGGCGGTTTGAAATTTTACAAATTTTCAACAAAAAACAAAAAAAAACAGCCACCCCACCCGAACCCGAAAAATGCCATAAACTAGGTATACATAAAGCGGTACAAAAATAATTTTATTAGTCCATCAAACAATATATATGACTGGCCTATAATGAATTAGTTTTACACAGGGCACTCTGTTCTATGTTTACACTTCACACCAGGATCTACACTCCTTTTTGTGGTAAACCACAAATTCTTCTTGCCCTTCCTGGTCTATTTCTTTTGTAGAAGAGCACACATGCAAACATGTGCTTATTCTTTATTCATTTTTTTGTTGTTTTCCATGATGACCTGCCCATTGGCCTTATTATTATTTGTATCAAACCATGCTTGAGCAGGACCTCTTAGAAATCTAATCTATGAGTTCCTATCTTTATCAGAGGCTTTGAACAAAAGAAAGATCCCTTTTATTAGATCTTGACAAAGCCATTTCAAATGGTAAACCTCAACTCCAGCTCAAGAGTAATCCTATTTAAATATAATCTGATTCAGCTTGATATAAGTAATTGCAAAGAACAGAAAACCAGCCTAGAACTAGGGCAATTTCACTAAAAAAAATAAAATTGAAAAAATGTATAAATTCTTACTTGAGATCTGGGAACCTCAAATTGGGGTTTAATCAGAGTAACCAATGTAGCTTCTTCCTTCATTACATTGACCACAGCAGGCATGACCTGCATTTAGGGTTAAATTAGGAACAGAGGAACAAAATGAAACAAACCTTTAGGCTGTGTTTGGATCACAGATTTCATAAATGTGAACGAAATATAAGCTAAATTTTTTCTTTATCTCCCTCACCTTTTCCATTCTCTTTCCAAATCCATGATCCAAGCATAGCTTTAATAGGACTAAAAACCTAGATAGTGATTAATAAAATCATGGTAATAATAATGGAGAATGTTGAAATTTCACTACTCTACTAAAGAAAGAAATGGACTGCCTTTTAGAAGGCATGCAGAAAATCTGAGGCTCTATCTATAAATGAAGACCAAAGAATGGTCATAAATAACAGCTTGGAAAAATATACAGATGCAAGTTAAGATCATTTCAGCACTATCTAAAAGCTCACCAAAAGTATAGAAATGAATGAAAGGTTCAATGTTACCAAGTCAACTTTCCGTGGAAGTCCAGGAAGATATCTCAAATTTCTCCGTTCTAAAACACTCACACGTTCATCACGACGAATTTTGTCTACAACCTATTTAAAAAATCAACATCAACCATTACTCATTAACAAATGTGAAATCCAAATATACAAGAACCACGTTTGGAGGTCTCTAAGTTCAACGGCAGATTAACATTGGCAGAGCTAGAAGCTCTTTTATTACCACCATCAGTGCCTATAAGACACATTGCAAATTAGCTCCCATAAAGAGCCATAAAGAAGAAACTCATTACTGCCATTTCATACCTTTGTGGATAATCTTCCCTATTGACTGTTGCTTGCCATTTTGTGTCTTTTTTGCAGGCTCAACCTGTGTAAAAAATACACGCACATCAAACATATAGCACAGAAGAACATTTCTCTGTGTTTAGAACTGGAACAAAACAAAATAATAATAATAGATTAGACTCTAAAAGATTAGATATAGAAGTTTAGAACTGTAACAAAAAAAAACCAGTTAAGAAGAAGAAGAAGAAGAAGAAGAAGAAGAAGGAGGAAAGAGAGAGAGAGAGAGGTACCTCAGTTCAGTTACAGTCAATGTGGACTAGTAGACTGTAGATCGATCAATCTAACCATCTATTTCGTTTTAGAACTGGAACAAAAAAAAAAAATAGATTAGACTCAAATCATCAGAAGAAGAGAAGAAAAGAGAAGAAGAGGAAAGCAGAAGAAGATGAGAAGAAGAGGAAAGAAGAGAGAGAGAGAGATACCTCAGTCAGTAGTGTAGAATCTAGATCGATCGCCAACGACGCCATGTAGATCGATCACCGACGCCGTGCAGATGATCGCCGACGCCGTGTATGTAGATCGTCCGACGATGGGTAGGGTAGTAGAGAGAGAGAGAGAGAGAGAGAGAGAGAGAGAGAGTTGAGAGAGACAGAGACATGTTGAAGAACCTAGGGCTACAAAACGTGAAATGAAAAAAAAAAAGGAGGCAACACAGGGGGGGAAAGGGGGAAAATAAGTGAGGGTGCGGGCGGGTCGGGTGAACAGATTAAATTGGCAGATTACCCGCGACTCGACCCGAACCCGAGAAAATGGAAAATGTGGACCCGTATCCATCCGCCACATGTCACGCATCCACCCAAAACTCAGCGGGCCGGGTTGGGTCGGGCAGGTGTAGCGGGTCGGGCCATCCGCTGCACACCTCTAGTATTTACATACATTTCAGAATGTTCTGATTTAGGAATCTAAAACCGATATGCACTACTATTTTTGGCATAACTAATGAAAATGCAATCAATAGTTTTAGGACCTATCTTCATCTTTTTAGGACTAGGAATAATCACTTTAGCCAAATACTCCCATACTTTTAAGTATTTGTAGGATGGTACTCTCCCATGCCACAATTCATAAGGTGTTTGATTCACTTTCTTTTGGGGTACTTTATTTAAAAAATAATTACCAGAAAGTATTGCTTTCCCCCCACATGTTCTGAGGTAATCCAGAACTTATTAACATGGCATTCATCATTTCTTTTAAAGTCCTATTTTTCCTTTCAGCAATTCCATTTTGCTGAGGTGAGTAAGGAGCAGTGGTTTGATGAATTATTCAATGTTCTTTACAAAATTCACCAAAAGGTGATTCATATTCACCACCTCTATCACTTATAAGTTTCTTAATTTTCTTACCAAGTTGATTTTCAATTTCATTCTTATATCCAATGAAAGTTTCCAAAGCTTCATCCTTGGTTCGAATTAAATAAACATAACTATATCTAGTATAGTCATCTATAAAAGTGATAAAATATTTTTTTCCACCTCTAGTTTGAATTGATTTAAAATCACAAATGTCACTATGAATTAATTCAAGTGGTTCCGTACTTCTTTCAATTGTATGAAAAGGAGTTTTGGATAATTTTGCTCCAACACAAATTTCACATTTATGATTTAAATCAATGTCAAATTTAGGTAAACATTCCATATTAATTAATCTACGCAAAGATCCATAATTAATATATCCAAGTCTACCATGCCATAAATTTGAAAACTTAAGCAAGTAAGAAGAAGATGTATTTTTATTAATAACAGAAGGTACAACAGTCATTACATTCATTTTGAAAAGGCCATCAATCATGTAACATTTTCCTACATACATCCCGTTTTTGGTAAGTACAAACATGTCACTTTCAAAAACTAGCCTAAACCCATTTTTACTCAACAAAGATTCGAAAACAAGGTTCTTGCAAATGTTTGATACATGCAGTACATTGTTGAGAGTGAGTTCCTTTTCAAATGTTATCTTCAAAATAATCTTTCATTGTCCTTCAACTTTAGAAGTTAAGGAGTTGCCCATAAAAAGTTGTTCACCATTGTCCACTACTGAATAAGATGTGAACATCTTTTTGTCGACACAGATGTGGCGAGTAGCACCAGTATCCACCCACTATTCTTTAGGAGTTTTCCGCGGAAATAACTACAGAAAGATTTATGTCATCGACCCTATTGAAAATTTTGTCCACTTCGGTCATATTGGCTTGAGCAGGCTTCTTGCTTGCTCTTTATTTGCCTTTGCGTTTGCTACGGCAATCTTTGGTTTGATGTCCCTCTTTGTCACAGATGTAACATTTGCCATTAAACTTGTACTTCTTATTCCCCCCCCCCTTTAGAGCCTTATGCGGAACTTTCTTCAGAAAACTTTCGTTTCTTTTCTTTTGGAGCATTTTCCACCACATTTGCCTTAGACTCCATTGGATGCTTACCAGCCCGCTTCTCTGATTTGCTGTTGTCCTCTTCAATCCTCAAACGCACAATTAATTCCTCTAAAGACATTTCTTTGTGCTTGTGTTTGAGGTAGTTCTTGAATTCCTTCTAGCCTTGTGGTAATTTTTCAATTAAGGCAGCAATCTGGAAGGATTCACTGAGAGACATGCCTTTTGCATGAATGTCATGCAGAATGAGTTGGAGATCTTGAACTTGGCTGATCACAGTTTTAAAATCAACCATCATAAAATCCAGGAATTTGCCAACCACAAATTTCTTTGAGCCAACATCTTCTGCTTTGTACTTTTTCTCCAAAGACTCCCAAAATTCCTTTGCCGTTTTGATAGAAACTGTAGACGTACAATATGCTGTCAAGTCCGTTCAAGATGTTATTTCGACAAAGGAAATCAACATGTTTCTAGGCATCGACCGCAGTAACCACTTTCTGGTCAGTTTCATCCTCTTTCAGAGTAGGAGCATCCTCACGGAGAAAACTAGCCAGGTTCAGAGTTATAAGATAAAATAGCATTTTCTGCTGCCATCTTTTAAAATTAGTTCCTGAGAACTTCTCTGGCTTTTCACCGTGATTAACTAGCACAATCACAACAGGAGAGGGGGTTGGCACAATTGCAGCCACCATACTAGTACTTGTTTGAGCATTAGTTTGATCAATTTCAGTAGCCATGAATTCTAAATTATAAAATTTTATACTACACATAAAATTTAAACCAAAACCACAGAATTAAATTCTGTTAAAATAAAAGAAACAAGAATTGTAACTTTTATTTTTAAATAATTTGAAAATAAAATAAAATTTTATTTAACCAAATTAATTACACACAGAAAATTAATTTCTATAATACTTCAATAATTAAAATACTGAAACAGAATTTTAATTAATGAACACTCAGAAATAATTTCTTGAAACCAAAATTAATTTCTGCCAAACTTCACAAATAAATATTTTGATTTGTTAATTGCACCAGTATATTATTACTAGTTGTCAAAGAAAATAGACAGTATATAACTACTATATATTAAATAGTATATTACAACTATTTGTTTTTCCAACCAGAATATTATTTTGTAAAACCACATAAAATAATTTCCGTAAGAAGAAGAAAGAGAAAAGGAAACAAACGAAAAATTCTGTATAAACAGAATTATTCGAATCTGTCTCAAGATTGTTGGAACAATCTTCTATGAACAATAAATAATTGAAACAAATCAAACAAATAAAAATAAATTACTTACAGAATTTATTTATCAAACCGAATTTAAATTTGAAAGATCAAGTCAAGTGTGTGACACTCTATCCTTAAGACAGATTCGCCCCTCTACAGACAAATGGCGTCTATCTCTCAAGATACAATGATCTTCACAAATTGTAGTAGCACTCCAAACAATTTGTACAGCAAACCAAACCTAAGTTCTATACTCTCAAATATTTCTCCTAAAATAATAAAAAGAATAGATAATACAAAGGAGCACAAAGGAAGGCAAGAAGAAGTATTTCGGATTGAATAAAAATGTTGGAAGATGGTATGTTTTTATAGGGTTGAACAGGTATGAATTCAAACCTGAATAGGTATGATTTCAAACTGGACAGGTGCAAAACCTGTATGAACCCAGCTTTGAACCTGTTGAAAAACTCGAATCTGTTTGGACTGGTAAAAAAATTTGTCTGGTTCAACTGGGCAATTATTGGCAGTTTTATAACTGTAAAAACAGTTGGGAAATTAGTGGAATTCATATCTGAAAAGAGGCACAAATTTTTGACAAAAATTTGAATTCAAATTCAAATCACATTGGTGCAAAATTTAAATTAATTTTTTCCGCAAGAAATTTGGAAAAAAATTCCAATAAATTAATATTAAAATCGACCCGACCCACAACCTATACCTGCGCCTGGCACGGCTCAGCCGAGCCAACCGATCGAACGGCTGCGCGTCTGGTGGTTTGAGCTAAAGTTCACTTTGTCCATAACTCCTTCCTTCTACAAACTTGGGGTGCACGTTGAAGCCCAACCCAAGTGTTGCCACCTAGAACTTATATACATGCATAAGTTCTCTTCAAGTTTCAATGTGGGACAAGCCTTACAAGGACACCCACATTAATTTTTTTAATTTCCTATTCCATGAACCCGAAAACGACGTCAACTTCCTATTCACTCATAAATGGTTTTGACGAACTGTCTTCACCGTATGACTTACCATGCGACAAGGAATATGTCACCTCTTCGAACCCACCCCAAAAGATGTTTGTGACCCATTCAATTTTAGGCTCAAAGTTGGCCCAAAATAAGCTTATATAAACCAATTTTCCAACATATTGTACCCATATTAGATACCGAAACTCCTTGGATACTGGCGGTTATGTATCCAATACTTCCTAATACGTATCTAATATTTGATGCCAATTTTGAGAAGTATTGCATACTATCTGGATAATCTAGGTCACATATCCAAACTATTATGAAACTGAAATTGTAATAATTTTGCATATTATTAGAGTATAATTGTTAAAATAGATACATGAATAATTTTTCAATATTTTCTAATTTCTTACCCAAGAAGAAAATGTAGGAAAAAATGGGATTTTGGTGACTTTGATTCTAGATTCTTTGTAACAAGATCTCTATACCACAAAAAAGGAATGACCAAAAATCATTAAGAATTGAGTGAGAAATTGTCTCATAAATTTGGTGTAACCATGAGGGACACATGGTTTTGGAAACCATGAGGTACACATGGCCTTGCCATATGTCTTGCCAAAGATGCCTATATAAGGGCATGCTCAACATTGTGAATATTATCACAAAATATACTAAATTCTCTGTAACGCCCCGAAATAATTACAATAACTTAACCCAATCACAATTAGCGCAAGACCACATAATTGAAATAATAAACTTTTATTAATCTGAATTGATATGCAAAAGTGACACATGCGATATACATTCATAAATTGTTCATCCTGAATCTACATCATGTGCAACAAGTAGTAAGGAGGAATGAAAGCTAAACAGGTATTAAATGCCCTAAAAGCTTACATCTTTCCAAGTCTTAACTTGGTTACAACAAAAGTGAGACGAGCTCAATACAAATAAAGCCCATGGCTATACAAAAGAAAATACAACAAAAAGAAGCCCCTTGCTACAAAGTCCCTCCAAACTATTGC
>NW_021025025.1:113662-134314 GCF_004153795.1 Camellia sinensis
TTGCCTTGGGGGAGGCATATCACCAACACCTAAAAAATGATTTTTCCCAAATAGGGGTGAGCCAAAGCCCAGTAGAAACAATCCAACACAATATATGGATCTTAACAAAGATATAAGTACAATGTACATATACGATGCCTATAACAAACATTCATATCCTACATGATTATAGAGTGCCAAATTTCATAACTCAATCCATTTTCCTTCAATTTTGTTTCAAGTTAGTTCATTTCATCTCAATTCATGAGTCGATCTTATTATCTTTCAAACAACCCAATTGAGACTAAAACTCAATGTTCTCAAATCAACACAACTATCACACAAGCACTTCAATTTGCCATTTTACGAAAATTTCTTCCGTGGGATCGGCACCCACGTACACGCGTGATTTCAGGACTTTCACCCTAGACACACAGGCCAACTTAATTCAATGGAGTCCATCCCCTATCTCCTCCCAAACAGGAGTACATCCCCTTCTCCTCCCAAACATCATACATATACAATGTATTAAAACATAGTCATATTTAATGACAACCAACAAGAGATTAGTTTTAATTCACCTAATCCTCATGCAATTTCTACAACAATCATAGCTATCCTTCACTGATAGCAAAATATAGATATTTCTAAACAAATATTCAATCTTTAGACAGATAATTCATTCAAATCCCATAGGTGTAAGGTAATACATATCTAACTCCACCATTTATATTAACATCCATCCAATTTCAAATTTACATTATCAATTTCACTTATTTATACAAAATAAATATTTGAAATATTTTAGGGCAAACTTCTCCCTTCCCAAATATCAACTCAAATGCCAAAATCAACTATTGTGTCACGATATCATCTCATTTTCAAACCCCATAACCATTTATATCACATTCACTAGAAACCCCTCTTTTGATTTTATATTCCAAACCCTAGTGTAGGCGCGCCCGCGGAGGGGGGCCTCATGCTACTACAGTTCGGACTCGCGATTTTTGTTGTCGCGGTTCTTAATCTGAACCAAAGAGTCCAATCTGGCAAATCGTTTTGAGAAACAGATTTTTTGAAAAAAGTAGTGCCAAACATGGACTGCTTTGCCAGATACAGAGTCGCCACCTAAATATTTTTTAAAATGGGGAATCTAGGAAGGCCACATGTCCGTCATCACCGGAGTTGTCTCGGCTCGGGAGCTTGGGTACGATCAGGGAAGGTCAGCTATGAGCACCCCCTTTCGCCTGGTCCGAAGACCGGCCTCTACTAACCATGATATCCGATTTTGAAAACGTTATGTGTTCTTATTCCATTTATTAGCCTAGAATTACTATGTTATGCGCGCAGCAAACAAGTATAGACTAGATTGCCTAATTTGGAAAGAAACATTGCATATCCGTTTGTTTTGAAAATGCTTTTGGAAATTTGCTACTCGCAAGTAGGCTAAAACACGGATTTCAATGAGTTTTTCCAACTCAAACAATCCAACCTTCATCCACAGGCATTTCAAATAGTTTTATCATATAAGCACTTAGCCGCATGGCAGGCAGACTGTCATGCAACACTCACACGCATGCGGGATGTTAAAGCATAAATACTTACATCGTACTCCGTGCCAAAACAGTAAACTAGTTAGCAAACATGCATGTCCTAGTTCATGTTGAAAATGGCTAATGCATCACATGCAAAAATGCAATCTAGGTAGGCTCGACTAACCCTAAACATGGCATATGAAATGCGATCAATCACCACATATCAATTTGTGAATTGAAGTACAGATGCAATTAGCGTGATGTACCGAGCCTAATCATGCAGTACAAATGCATGAATGCACGCATGCATAGCATAAGGTATGCTAAACTAAAGATGCCCTAATCTACCATCAGAAGCAGGTAAATAAAAGGGAAGAAAGAAGTGGGGATTGGAAGACATACACACCACCCACACACACTTATTACAGATTTGCCCTCGCTTGGAGGGGCCAGATAAAATATTACAAATTAATTAACTATGCAGCTAATTAAATATTACAAATTGCCTAATCAACTAAGCAAATTAACTAAAACTAAGAAAACAGGAAAAATGCCTTGGGAAACGTGCCGCCATGCATAGGCTGTCTCTGTTTCCCTTTCTTCACTCCTCTGGAGGTTGCCAAAACCTCAGGACTGCTTCCTTGGATGCTGGGAGACATCATCGGCTGCATGGAATTTCACCAGCAGTGTGTGGTGGCCACCGGCACAAAGTGAAGCTGTCGGCAGAGAAATTATTGCCGGTCGGCACCTTACACTGCGGTCGGCAGAGTGCTTCCTGCAGAATCTGCAAATGACAGCAACAGAGGGCAAGGCAAAGCATGGCAGCACAATTCAGGCATATATGCACCGACCATGTCCCTTATCATGATAATGACTCAAAGGGGCATGTGCCTCGATTCTCGGACCACCAATCACGCATTTCCATGCATGATGGCCCAAAGAACCAAGTATACAACTTTGATTTCAAAATGCATGCAAACCAAATCAAACCAAACAAGGCCAATTCCTATCACAAGTCAAGGAACAAAGCATCATGCAAAATGCAATGCAACCTAGGCATGCAAGCTAAGATGCAAACATGGCATGGCGATACACTTTATGCAAGCATGCAAGCAACATGAGGCAATGCTAGCCAATGAAAAGGTGGTCTTAAACATGATTTGGGCAGCTCTACTAGGGCCCAAAACAGTAGCAAAATGCTATAATATGGGGGGACCAAATACATCACACACATGCACAAAATTGAGGGCCAACACTTAAGCACAAATTGAACAACCCTCAAACACATTTGAAAGGGGAATCATGGACACATAGCATGCAACATAAGCATTAAAATCATGTCATAAAATGATGCCAAATCATGTTAAACAAGACAAGCAAATGCATGCAAGCATGGTCCAAGTACTTGAGGCAAAGTCATGAAGCTTTGAAGCACGTTTATCACAACAAACATGGCATGCATTAAGCAACTAAAAACAGGTTTTAGCATGTTAAAACAAGTCTAAAGGACTACTTAGATGCATCTAGTGGCTCAAATTTAGAGGCATGCACAAGTGCCAAAACAAGGAGCATTGCTACACAAGCTTATTGAGGCATTAAAGATGCATTCAAGGCATACACATAGGCATGAAAATGGGACTGAAATAACAATATAAGGTGACCCCAAATCACCAAATCAATGCAAAGGATGTTCAACTATACATGCACATACTCAAGGCCAACAAGCCCAATACAAAGGAGCTATACCAAGCATGCCAAAATCAACCCAAACACTTATGGACAGACCTAAAACATGTCAAGATAAGCACAAATCTTCACAAATGTAAGCCTAAAACATGCTAGAAACACAAGGCACACAACCTAAGACAGTTAAGCATAACAAAGGCATTACATGGCAACTATGCTAAGCATGCATGGAGTACCAAAACCAAGTAAAACAAAGGCATAACATGAACATATTAAGCCATAAAAAAGCAGCCAAGTCATGTCAATACACCCTCTAAACATGGTGCTCCTCAAAGGCCAAACCATGCCCTTTTCAAGGACAACAAGGAGAGGGGGTGGCCTCTCCTTCTTGGGACTTCAAGGCATCACCTTCGCCACTGAAATCCCTCAGAGATTTCAGTGGTGAAGAGACCCCAACACAAAATCCGGGTTCAACCACAAGGGCACAAATGAGAGCCTGTTCAAGGCTAAGGGTAATTCAAACTACCCAAACACCAAATCTCTCTCTTTTTAGGCTGCCTCAGCTCTGCTTTGAATGATAAAGGATGCATGCATGCTCAAGTCGTCTTGTCGGGAAATCCATCGCGATGCCCCGGCTCGCCTTTGTTTGCAATTGATTTTAGAAAGTTGCACAAGGCTCTTGAGAACCCTTTTCTCATTACAATTTCAAAAAAAAAAATTTGTTTTGTGCGCAGAGTGCCATGCCGTTCTCCACATTTGTGCGAAACAAGATTTTGTCCTTTCAAAAACCGCAGGGTTCAACCTGGGTCATGTGGGAATAGTAAAACCATGACCTATCTTAAGCTATATACGTTCCAGCTTAGGATCGTTCTCAGCCTCGAGACTCAACCCCTTTGCTTTCAAACCTTGAACTTGGATTCAGAATGTTCAACGGTCAATTACAATATGAGGCCTGTGTGGCTAGATTTGAAACACCCCTCGAACTAGGGGCACAAAATGTCAGATGCGCTTGAAGAGTCAAAGATGAGTCTTTTCTATAAACCAGGGAAGACTGGCAAGAATGCCAAATCCTAGAAGGGGAAAAGGAAAAAGTATTGCTGAAGGACAACTGAGTTCCTATCCACAACACTAGGGGCAAATTCACCCTCCATTGGATGGACTTCTACATCATTAGCGAACAGCAGCCATTCTCCTGGGTTCAGATGACTTCAAGATCTCAAACCATTCAACATGGACAAAGCTACACTTTTACCCTTGAGAGGCTCGCTAGGTCGAAAACCCGGAAGGGCGATCCAGATAAAAGTTAGAGCAAGAAAAATAAAAAAAAAGAACAAAAAAAAAGAAAAGAAAAGAAAAAAAAAATGAAGAAAATGAAAAGAAAAGGTGAAAAAGAAAAGAAAAGAACAAAAAGAATTGAAAAGAAGAAAAACAGAGCTCGCAATGTTGAAAACCCGGAAGGGCGGCCTTGGCAAAAGTTAGAGCGCAAAAGGAGAGGTTAATACCAGAGTGTACCTTACCCCAAACTGCGCAAGGCTTGATTCCCATTTTTGGGATACATAGGCAACTTCATTCTGAAGTCCAACCGTAAAACACTTCAAATTCGGCTGTGTCCATGTGTTGGTTCTGGTCATCTTTTTCTTCTCTGTGTCTGAGAATTTGGTTGTAATTGTCACTGTGAGGACTGGTTACCACATGCTGCGGTGCTATTCAAACAAGGGGCAACTTTCCGTTGCCATACAGCGCGCTGCGGTGCCATTCAAACAAGGGGCAACTTTCCGTTGCCATACAGCGCGCTGCGGTGCCATTCAAACAAGGGGCAACTTTCCGTTGCCATACAGCGCGCTGCGGTGCCATTCAAACAAGGGGCAACTTTCCGTTGCCATACAGCGCGCTGCGGTGCCATTCAAACAAGGGGCAACTTTCCGTTGCCATGCAGTGCCATTCAGACAAGGGGCAATTCTCCTTCGGATCTAAGGTTGTGCATCTCGAGAGTAGGTTTTGTGCTCGTTGAGCAGTGGCCGTTTGCAAAAATAGTTTTTGAGAATTTTTAATGAAGTTCACTAATTTTCTTGAAAATTATTCCTTTTTTTTCAAAAAACTAGACCATATCTTGGACCCAAAAAGGAAAATTTTCAGTGCTCATAACCTAACTTGCATGATTTTAAAATCAGAAAGTTGAACAAGCATGTTAATCTAACTCTCATGTTGGTCAAAATTGCTTTAGTAGAAAACCGAAACCAAAAAAAATGGTCAAAATGATGAACTAGGGGCACAGTTGAGTCAGGCTCCCTGTCTGTTTCCCCATTGTCAGCATACTTGCTAGAAAGGGCACTCTACTTGCTAGAAAAGGGCACAACTGAAGCTAACAAACAAAGGGCCGAAAGCTCTCTCATCCTCCGAGCAGCGAGGTATCAAGCCAAGTGCGAAGCACGAGTTGGAATGGATCAAGATACTCCACTCCTTCATCTGGGGCATCGACTAAATGTCACTGAAGGAAATAGGCGCGAGCTGATAACGTTGGGCATTAACCCGCAACTTCTTGTTTATCCATCAACCACCCAGGGGAGGGATAAAAAATGAGAGATTGAAGAATAGAGAGATGTGCGCTGAGAGAAAAAGTGAGCAAAAGGGCTTTTTCAGAGAAAAAAAAAAGAGAGCCTGAGGGCCAAGTGATGTGAGAATCACAATGAGAAAGGGTGGGAAACAATACCCAGAAAAACAGGCTCCCTGTGCACGTCTGAGCGTTGTGTCTTTTTGTTTTATCTCGATTCTTGTTTTGAGTCGTTTCGAGTGTTACTCGATGTGTTTAGGTTGTTTACCTTTTGTTTTCCGTTGTTGAGTCGTAGTGCGCTGTGTTCAGTCGTAGGCTCAATACCCCGGTCAAAAACTCATCTCTCAATTTCAAAAATAAAATCGTTTTGCGCTCAGAGTGCCGTGCCATTCTCCACATCTGTGTAAAACAGGATTCATTCTTTCATAAAACCTCAGGGTTCAACCTAGGTCCTGTCAGAACAGTAAAGCCAGGACCTATCTGAAGCTATATGGGTTCCAGACTGCAAAGCAAGAGAAAAGAGGAATGTCGAGCATCTGAGTTTGTTTTAACTTCAGTAAGTTCCGAGATTGCATTCCGTGTGTACCTCTTCAGGTCTTGCCAATGCTCCGAAGTATGAGTGTGCCTCTATCTCAAGCTCAAGATCAAGTCTGCTTCAAGCCAGAATGGCGATCAAAAGTGCTCTCCCTGAGTACCATTCCCTGCCAGAGGCATCTTGGCTGTGTTCGCAATGAGTTCCTAGGAGACCAACTGCGACGGTGGAAACTAGAGTTCGAATGGCTGTTGCCTAGAACGCAAAGGTTTGGGATTTCCGAGGCTAAAGTCTGGTTTAAATACCCAGACGCGTGTCCTCGGCTTGAAATATGTATGGAAGCCCCATAGGTTGAGATAGCGTGTATGCACCTCAATTCTGGATACCAAACCAACCTAGTCTGTCACCCCGTTGGAGAATAGGGAAAGTTGTGAATATGATCAGGAAGAAAGGCAGCACCCAAAGTGTTCTACGTGAAGAACCCTTGTCAGTATTTCAGAGCCTTTGTACTGTAAGTTGAAGGTAAGTCTTCGAAGAGCACGAGGGGAGATCCCCGTCAGAATAGAGCAGTTCATCGCCACTCACCCCATGAGGTGCTTTCTAAAGCACCGCTAGGTTTGTTTATTGCATTCCTTAAACATCATGTATTGTATTGCATTGTACCTATCAAGTTTCTTTCTCATTCATGCACGATATTGTATGTACGGTTCATTCAAAGAAGTTCCGTTTGAGATCATTTATTTAGTGTATCAATCACACTCCATTCAGTTAGTGTATCAATCACGCTTCATTTATTTAGTGTATCAATCACACCTCATTCACCCTTAGTGTATCTATCACACTTTCTTCATTTGCTTAGTGTATCAATCACACTTCATTTATTTAGTGTATCAATCACACTCTTTTCACTTAGTGTATTAATCACACATTCTCATTTTGTGTATCTATCACACACATTCTCATTTTCTGTATCTATCACCCACATTCTCATTTTCTGTATCTATCACACATATTCTCATTTTCTGTATCTATCACACACATCCTCATTTTGTATATCTATCATGCACATATCCGCGTCATTATCTTTTGTGTATCCATCACACCTGTTCACTTAGTGCATCTATCACACTTCGTGTTCACCTTTAGTATATCCATCATACTTGTTCACTAAGTGCATCTATCACACTTCGTGTTCACCTTTAGTATATCCATCATACTTATTCACTAAGTGCATCTATCACACTTCATGTTCACCTTTAGTATATCCAACATACTTGTTCACTAAGTGCATCTATCACACTTCGTGTTCACATTTAGTATATCTATCATACTCTGTTCACATAGTGCATCTATCACACTTCGTGTTCACCTTTAGTATATCCATCATACTTGCTCACTAAGTGCATCTATCACACTTCGTGTTCACATTTAGTATATCAATCATACTTGTTCACTTAGTGCATCTATCACACTTTGTGTTCACCTTTTGTGTATCCATCACACTTGTTCACTTAGTGCATCTATCACACTTTGTGTTCACCTTTTGTGTATCTATCATACTTTTTCACTAAGTGCATCTATCACACTTCGTGTTCACCTTTAGTGTATCTATCATACTTGTTCACTAAGTGCATCTATCACACTTCGTGTTCACCTTTTGTGTATCCATCACACGTTTACTTAGTGTATCTATCACACGCTCGCTTTGTGTATCCATCACACGTTTACTTTGTGTATCCATCACACGTTCGCTTTGTGTATCCATCACACGCACGCCTTGTGTATCCATCACATGTTCACTTTAGTGTATCTATCACTACACTCGCTTTGTGTGTCTATCGCACATGCTTACTCACTCTGTGTATTTATCACACCTCGTCCGCTTTTGTGTATCTATCGCACATGCTCGCTAAGATTGCATAATCTTTCTATATCCTTTCTGCATGTAATGTAGTTTGGATTTTATTCTTGCTTAAAACTGTTGCATTTATTGTGAATATTTGCTTCATTACAGCTCGCCGCTTTGCATTGTCATGAGTTGCGTTCGGCTTTGTGCATATCGTTTTGCATTTTGCCCCCTGCCTGAGGGCATGCCTGCAGGCACATCTTTGTTTATCTCGCCTGTTTATCTAAGTCTTCGGCCTTGTCAAAAATGGGTCGTCTCTGGGCTTTGACATTCACTCCCGTCACTTATGACTTCCGAGTTCTGTCAAAGAGGGGCAACTGTAGACACCCCATTTTTGACCGACCTTAAGACTCAGACATCACCAATTGAGCACTCGGTGATGATGGATATTGTGCTCGTTCTGAGGTTTCAGAGTCTCGGCTGAGAGCCTTGCCTCCGGACTTCGGGGCTCTTTTATGCTTTGCCTCGGTTTGTGAACCAGGTCCTGTTTTCTCCGTTTTCTCTTCCCGAAGGGAGGGAGAGGTCACGTAGACCATCTCTCAGTGGCCGTAGGCTACGTTTCGTGGTCGTAGGCCATTTTCCCGTTTGGACCCTAGTTTTCGGTTTTCGATTTTCGGAGCCGTCGGCCGTGTGCCTCGGTTCAGGACCGCTTAACTACCTCTGTTTGCTCCGATTTTTGGCACACACCTTGTTTCCTCCCTTTAGAGGGACACTGTGGCCCGGGAGACCACCTTCGTGGTCATACGCCACTTCCGGTGCCTAACAGCCTGTTTTCGGGGCCCCGGACTGCGCGTTTTGGCCCCGAACCTTCGTTTTGCATCCGTCTTGGTCCATTTTTGGTAGGGACCCTATTTTCATTGCTAGGGAGGTAGTAGTATGGTGGGAGGCCACATTTTCCCCTTGGAAACTAGTTTTCTCTTTTTCTCTCTCCTCCAACCGATTTTTTTGACAGAAAACTGGTTTTTCTCACTTTTGAGCCACAATTTCTGGTTTTTCATACCACCATTGTGTCGTGCTCATTTGGGAGGCCACCAATATGGGTAGGCCGACCAGAATTCTTCTTGACCCTTTTGAACCTTGCTAAAAAGCTGGTTTTTCTCTGTCCTGGGTCACATTTTCTGGTTTTCCACCATACAGCTGTGGCACTCATTTGGGAGGCCACCTTTCTGGGGTGGCCGGCCAGCATTTCTGCTTGAACCTTTTGACCCCTGGTCGGTCGACCAGGGGGAGTGGCCGGCCGACCACTTGAACTGGTCGGCCTGCTTCTTGCTTTTTGCTCTCTCTGAATGCATCACAGCTGTGCCAGCTGGGAGGCATTTGGACCATCCTCCATATACGTGTATGGAGGATATTTGAAGCTTCCAAGAGAAGCTTTAGAACCTCTCCTCTATAAAGGGAGGCCTCCTCTTCCATTGCTAGGGTTGAACCCTTTGGTTAGAGCATAGATACACTTCCCCTCCATCTCTCTACTTCAAGCCTCCAAAACCCTAATATTCTTGACCATTTACACTACACCTCCAAGCCTACCACCCCCACCATCCATTCAAACACCTTGAAGCTGATTTTCAGAGGTTGGGAGCTCACTTTCTTGGTCCAGAGTTGGCTGCATTGCTGTGCTACAAGGGTAAGTCCTCATTTCTCCCATTTTTGCATTGTTTTGCTTCATAACTTAACCCTATTTGCAAGCATTTTTGGATTTCGACATAAACTATAAAAAGTCTTGTTTTGATCTTCTAAACATGTTTGTTTAAGGACTCTTTTCTTTTTGGGGTCATCTTCCCCCTTTTATGCTTCATTTCCTCATGTTTTGATCCTTGTATTTGAGCATTTGCATTGGCCTTGGTTTGGCCTTTTAGACACTAAAATCCAGTGGATTTTCAGTGGCTTAGATGTGTTTTTTAGCTTCAAAATCAGAGAGGGGTGACCCTCTCACCCCTTGTTCTCTTTACTAGCATTGTTGGCCTTCCAAAGGGGCTCCATCTTGCATGTTGTGAAGTCACATTTCAATCCCTATTTTGTGAGTTTTAAGGTCTACCTTGACTCTGTTCGGAGCCCCTTTGGCCATATTTTATGTCTATGATGCATGTGTAGAACAATCCCATTCAAGGCCTTTCAAAGGGACCTTTCATTGCATGCTTCCTAGACCAATTCTAGGCTCTTTTTGGTGGGTTTTGGGGCTTTCATAACTCATTTCCAGAGGTGGTTTTTCCCTTTTGTTTGTCTATCATGTATGTGTAGAACAACCCCTTGCATGGCTTTCCAAAGGGGCTCATCATTCTTGCATGTGTTGACTGAGTTTCAGTGGTTATTTGGGCATATTTTGGCATGAAATACTTTTGTTTTTGGCTGGTTGGGTGAGCCCTCATATGATTAATATAGTTGTAGAACAACTCATGGTTCACTAGCTTTCTTTGCATGCTTTATAGGCCATTGATTCTAGCGTATTTTGGCCATGCCTTAAACTGATAATGTGCTTATTTTGGACTTCCATAGCTCTGTTTTTGGGTCTTTTGGTTGAATGATGTTAGTTTTGCATGCTTGTAGTTCAAGGTCCATGCTTAGCTTTGAGTTTTGAGATCCATTCCATGCATATACTGAGGTGTGTTCATATTTTGAGCCTATTATTCACCACATTTCAGAGCTTGTTTGAATGCCATGTTGCCGTGTTTTCATCTCTTTAAATGCGTTTGAGAGTCAGGCTTGTATGCCCCATTTACCGACCATTGAATGAGCTCCATTTCGTTGCATTCCGAGTCATCATTTTAGGCCAATTTCCCACGGTTTCAGACCTGCCTAGGGTCTGTTTGGGGTTGGTTTCACCTTTGGTGCATTGCTTTGGGTACCTCTAGTGTAACGCACTTCACTAGTTTCGGTACCCGGGCCCCCTAGCTTGCATTGTGTGCCATATTTGCATGTTTTGGGACCATATTTCATGCTGTTTCAGAGTTGTAATTTATGCTATTCCATGTCATGTTTCATCCTTTGCTATACCTTGTTAGAGTTGCATGTCATGCCTTAGGTTCGGTCCTTGGTATTCGTGCATGTGTGCACGCATTTCAGTTGTCTTATTTTCATCCAATGGCCACTGATGTGAGTGTGGCTGAGGTCCACTCATGTTGGTATAAGTCCATCGTGCATTGTGTATGCCATTTCGGTCCATAATATTGTGTATGCTGAGTTGCATGTTAGAGCATTGTGTATGCCATGTTACATCGAGCATTGTGTATGCCATTTCATAGCATTGCGTATGCTAGGTTGCATGTTAGTCGCATTGTGTATGCCATCTCATTTGCATTGTGTTTGGGATAGGAGTTAGCCCAAGCATGGGAAACGAGGGACGTTTCGTACTCCGAGTGACGGAACGTGTCTCAATTCCCGGTTGCCGACACACCGGATTACCCATGATGGAGTTTAGGTCTTGTTGTGTTTATATGTGCATTCATTTCACATCGAGTCGTGCAATTCGACTCCACGGCCATCATGCATCGAGATGCGTGATTGGTGGCACGAGGATCGAGGACTACACTCCCTGAAGAGTAGTCATGCATACATATGTGAAAATACTTTGCTGTGCCCTTTTGTTGCTCTCTGTTACAGCAAATCAGAAATCAACAACCTTCCGGAGCCTGGCACGCATCCCAAGAATAATTGCAAACAGAGGCAAACCGAGCATCGTAAGGGATTCTCCGCACAAGGTAACCCGAGCATGCGTCATTCATCATTTGGAACAGAGATGAGGCAGTCCACGGATTTGCGTGCAATTTACTGCTTTCCTAGATTAATTTGCTAATTAATTAGGATTTTGTATTTATTCGGGACTGCATTATTTATTCATTTGGGACTGTATATTATTTATTCGGACCCTCCGGGTGAGGGCACAATTGTAATAAGTGTGCGTGCGTGTGATGTATGTCTTCCAACACCACTGGAGTACTTGGTAAGTGTTTATTCTTTAGCATCCTTGCATGTGTGTGAGTGACTGCCATGATAGCATGCTTACCATGAGGCTACGTGCTTACGTGGTATACCTGCCTGAATGCCTGTGGGTGAAAGTTGGGTTATTTGGATTGAAACAATTCATCAATTGTGAGTTTTAAGCCCACTTGAGAGTGGCAAATCATCTTGTTTTCTAAGTCCACCCGAGGGTGGCAAAATCTGCATTTTAAGCCTACTTGCGAGTAGCAAACCATTTTCAAAACAAACATGAGATGTGTTGTTCCAACTCAGACGATCTGGTCTATATTTGTACGTTGTGCGCATCACATAGTAAATCTAGGCTAATAACCAGAATAAGAGCACATAACGTTTTCAAAACTAGATATCATGGTTAGTAGAGGCCGATCTTTGATCGGGCGAGCGGGGCTGCTCACGAAGTGACCTTCTCCAATCGTACCTAAGTTCCCGAGCCGAGGCAACTTTGGTGATGACGGACACGTGGCCTTAGGCAACGAGTCAGGGTTTCCTAAATTTCCCAAAATAAAATATTTAGGTGGCGACTCTGTATCTGGCAAAGCAGTCCATGTTTGGCATTCTTTCAAAAAAATCTGTTTTCAAAAATGATTTGCCGGATTTGGACTCTTTGATGATTCATCGGTCTTGTATTGCACTCTGCGAGATTAGATACAGGACCGTGACATTGAGTCCTAAACTGTAGTGAGCCCAATGAACAAAACAGGGGGGATTTCCCTCCCGGGACGTTCGGGGACGTCTACATATACCCGACTGTGTGTTGTGTTTATTTATGCTGTTATGCTGTCCGTTTGTCTGCTCGTTTATTTCCTTATTATTGCTTTATTTATATTTTTGCTAGGGTAGTTTAGCACAATTGCTTCAGACCAAGCAAATATTTCCCAAGCACTCTGGACAAGAGGTCACCGACTCCATCGATCTGAGGATCTGGCCGACGGACAGCCAGTGTATCATTCCCTACCCCCGGTTATCAGACGGAGGTCGAGAACACGCAGTGTATCCGAGCAGAGGTTGCTAGAGCAGTGGATTACCCCATCAGTGGACAGTCGGACTGAGATCTCAATTGTTGCTATAGAGATAGACCTGCCAGTAGTTCAGACAAATCAGGGCAGTATGGCGGGACCGACAGGAGTTGAAGAAATGATACGCCAGATGCAGGAGACCATGAGAGCCATGCAGCAGGATGCTGTTCGCCGGGATGAGTTTGCCAAACAACAAGCCGAGATCATGGCCCAGCAGGCAGAGTTAATTGCCAGGTTACAACAACAAACCGGGGCATCTACTTCACACCCAGCTCCTTCCCCACCAGGAGTTCCAGCACCCGGGGAGGCACCAAATGTCCAGGGAGATACGGACATCCCGATGGGGCCGACTCTGCCCTCGATTCTACCACAGTTATCCAAGGCACCTATGTCTGTCAATCAACCGGACTCTCCCTTTGAGTTCGAGGTAGACCATACAGTATTGAAACTGAGCAAGCTCGAGAAGTTGTTCAAGAAATCCCAAGGGGTGAAGTCCATCCCAGACATCGAGGACGGATATACCGATGTGCCTGTGACGCTGCCAGATAGGTTCAAGATGCCATAAATCGACCGCTTTGACGAATCCGGGGATCCCATGGTCCATCTTCGGTTGTTCTCAGATATACTACGACTGATGGGCCTCACCAGACCACAGAAGCTTTCCATATTCGACCGGACCTTGTCAAGTGTGGCCTCTATCTGGTATGCAAAATTAGAAGATGATGTTAAGCGGAACTGGGACGAGATAGCCGAGGCTTTCATTACACAGTAGTCCTATAACACTCAAATTGAGATTACAACCCGTGATCTTGAGACAACAAGGCAGGAGCATAAGGAGAGCTTTTCGGATTTTGTGGTCCAGTGGAGGGCGAAAGCCTCAATGATGACCCTAAGGCCTATAGATAAAGATCAAATCCGGATGATTGTGTGCAATCTCCAACCAAAACTGATGCAGAAAATGATTGTGCTCCCCTTCCCTACCTTTTCAGATTTGCACGAGATGGGGGTACAAATAGAGGATGCTATGAAACAAGGTCTAATTGACCAAGATAGAGAGCAACCCCGAAGAACCTTCAACCGCAACAACAACACAGGCACCAGCAATGCCGCAAATGCTAGAGCTTCGGAGGTAAGCATGGTCACCACCATCCCCCTTCCAAGACCAATGGCAGCTACACCTTTCTCCGGCGCATCCGGAAGCAACACACAAACCACCAAATTCCAACCTCGAGGCCAGAGAGCCTTCACCCCACTGTATATGCCCCTATCCAAGGCTCTAGGGGTATTAATCAAGAAAGGGCACTTAAAGCCCCTGGAGCCGAGGCTATTGCCAAATCCACTCCCTTCCTCTCATAACCCAACAAAATACTGCGCATATCACCAACAACATGGTTACGACACTGACCAATGTTTTAGATTGCGTCATGAGATTCAAGATCCCGTTGACAAGCAGGTGATTTTGCCTCCAGAAAAACCCAATGTCACAACAAACCCTCTCCCACCGCACAACCAAGCTCCACCTCCCAAAATAATCAACTTTATCCAGACTGGGGTCGTGTCTTACGATCCCAGCATATATATTACCCCAACCCACCTACCCAAGCCGGAGGTGCTCCTTCTTGACTGCACTGACTTGTACATGTTGGACATCTCCAGAGCCCAACCCGAACCATTGGTGGTGACCGTCGAAGACAAAACAGGGGAGATTCCAGGGGAGAATGGGATTGTCGAGCCAGGATCTGAGGAATCTGGGAGTTTTGCTGAGGAAGTATACAGTCCGAGTGACTACATTCTATCAGTGAGCCAAGTTGGGCCGAACTTTGAATTGCCGGCGGGGGCAGAGCTTTGTATGATACAGGGGGATGAATCTGGTCAGAGGATAGATGACCTGGCAGCTGTGGAAGGGGACTTTGCTAACCTCCAATTTTTCAATGAACAAGAGCCAGAGAGCGTCGGTTCTAAGAATTTCGCTCAAGACTTGGGCATTGTGAATGCGTGAATTGTTGAACAGCCAGTTGTACTGACGCAGTTGGAACAAGAAAGGTTTGAGGATTCTGAGAGAATCAGGAAAGCTAAGGGCCCTGAGGGGACTGAAATGTTGTGTGCACGAGGATAGAGAATGCTGCGAGCATGTGGACGGAGAGTACTGCGGGTGCAATTGTACCGGAGCTAGACAGGTGTCTGGTGGCTGCTGACGGAATGTGGTGGGAGGACGATGATCTATGTCTTGCCCACACGGATGAAGATTGGGGGAGCAACCAACCAGAACATACCTGGTACATCGACGAAGTCGACCATATGACTAGAAGTGGACGGTATTTCAAGCCTCCACATCTAGATCAGCCAGAGGCGTTTGGGAAAGATAAGGAGGCAGAGAAGCAAAAAGAGAAACAAATCGAAGAAAAGGCTGTACTGAAGCAGTTAAAAAAGATACAGGCAGACATCTGCATCTGGGGACTACTTATGGCATCACGAGTGCATCGACAAGCTGTCTTATCGGCCATGGACAAGGCCAAGCTCTCAATAGACACCACGCCCAAGCAGCTGATGGGCTTAGTTTTTCCGGGAGGGGCTACCCCGATGTTGACTTTCTCCGACAAAGAATTGCCACCTGAGGGTGCGAACCATAACAAGCCACTCTACATTTATGTGGAGTGCAGAAACAAATGGATACCCGTGGTGCTTGTCGACACAGGGTCCGCCATCAATGTGTGCCCAGCAAAGACTGCATATGCAATCAGTTTAAAGACCGCAGATTTTGTGCCGACAGCCCAGGTGATTCGGGCATATGATAACACAAGCAGAGAAGTAATGGGGACAGTGAGAATTCAGACCAAGGTTGGGCCGGGACAACATGAGGTAGACTTCCACGTCTTAGAAGTTCCTGCAACTTTCAATATGCTCTTGGGGCGGCCGTGGCTGCACCAGGTGAAGGCAGTTTCGTCCACCTTGCATCAGATGGTGAAATACCCCTATGGGAAGGGGGTAGCCATTGTTTTTGGGAATTCATCGATCCATCCACCGCCGGAAGTATCTACGCCAGTTTTGGAAATTGAGCACGGTATGAAGGATGTGTTCTTATCCGGTTTTACCCTAGCTGAGGCCCGGGTCGCACAGAACATCTTAGCTGTTAATGAGGGGGTGTATGTCAGTGCTCAATCAGTATACCTCATGAACAAGCTTCAACACATCCCCGGGATGGGATTGGGAAAAAGCGGCCGGAAGGGCGTCGCAGCATTGGCCGGGGTGCCACACAACCCACATACCTTTGGCTTGGGTTATCTACCCACCAAAGAGGATTGGATAAGGAAGGGTAAGGAGATAGCTGGGAGAGCCAGAGCGAAGAAGGCGGGGAAGCCTTTTGACTTAATGCACCGGCCCATTCAGGGTACCCTAAACGGACGCTTCGTCCGGGAGGGGGAGGACTTTCCGTTTTGTGGCTTCCCAGAGCCGTGGCTGAACGCGGAGAGGAAGCGCGTGCCAGGTTTTGAGATTTTCGTTAACCTACAGTTATCCGGGGATGACGTTGTCGAAGAGCAGACAGACCCATTAGCTGAGGTTGAGCAGAGTAAGAAAGTGGAGTCTGAGGACGCCGAAAGTGAAATGGGGGTAGCGGTAGCGTGTCTACTTTCAGATCCTCCGATCGAATAGAAGTGCTTGGGGGATAACTTCTCGGTATGTGTGATTGGGAATGGAACGGCTGCGGGCCTACCAACAAACATTTTGGATGCATCTATCGCACCCACTCTCTTTTGGCAGTATGAAGAGGGATTTTTGTCAAGCAGCACCGGGTCAGGTAGTGAGGCGGACTCTGATTCCTCTGAATCTGTTGAGTCGGAGTCAGGTTCCAGCTCGACTGAGTCTGAGTCCGGTATTCCTGGGGATGATAACCCGGATACCACAGTCCTGTCCAGGTCGTCTTTTTCTTTCTCTTTTGAGTCTGTTGTAACCGAAGAATCGGATGATTTGGATGTGCTTAATGAGAATGATGTGGCTGTGGTTTCTGAGTACTTTTCTGTGCCCTTGATTTATTGCATTAACTCAGACTTTCAAAATTTTGATGAAAACGACGAGGAAGAAATTCCTCCAGTTTTGCAACGCTTAATCGAACAAGAGCAGGAAAGATTTGTTAAACCCTTAATGGATGAAATCACTACTGTGAATATTGGTACTGAGGAGGTCCTGCGGTTGGTCCAGATCGGGTCCACGTTGTCTTCGGAGGAACGCGAGCGCTTAGTCGCTTTATTAAAAGATTTCAAAGACGTTTTTGCGTGGTCCTACGAAGACATGCCTGGAATCGATCCTGAGATCGTACAGCACCAGATCCCTCTTGACCCCGAGGCCCGACCCGTTAAACAAAAACTCAGAAGGATCCGCCCGGACTGGGCCCTCAAGATTAAGGAAGAAGTCACCAAGCAAATTGACGCAGGTTTCTTACTAGTATCCGAATACCCGACTTGGTTGGCCAACATTGTTCCAGTGCCGAAGAAGGATGGCAGGATCCGGGTATGCATGGATTTCAGGGACTTGAACAGAGCCAGTCCGAAGGACGACTTTCCCTTGCCCCATATTGATGAGTTGGTGGACTTCACAGCGGGGCATGCTTTGCTTTTGTTCATGGATGGCTTCTCAGGCTATAATTAGATAGTGATGGCACTTAAAGACCGGGAAAAGACTACATTCACCACCCTGTGGGGGACCTACTGCTACAGAGTGATGCCATTTGGGCTAAAGAACGCTGGAGCTACATATCAACGGGCCATCTAGTTACAAATCAGAATAAGTAAACCAACATATTTCTTACAAATACGCAATTTAAGTAAACAAGTATGTTTCTTACAAATACATGATTCTTTAGTTGCTATCCCTTTCGAAAATAAAATTTTAGCAACGCGAGAACAGATTTTCTACGAAAGCAATCCCTCTCTTGCCAATAATAGATAAAGAAAACCGACACATTAGCAACTTCTGGATTTGGAAATACTGGTATCTACAGAACACAAGATTATTATTCTCTATCGAAATGATGTTGATGAAGAGATAATGCAGTACACCAATCTAACGGGTTTTTTTCGTCTGTCTTATTTTTTTTTTTTTGTTGATATTTTTCTCCACACCAGTGGTCCATGTAACGGTTGCAAATACTAATAAGAGAAGTAAACTCACGAAGCTCCTCAAAGGAAATATTGCCGATGGTTTGTCCTGTTTTTTTAAGGCAAATCCTCCCTACAATAAAACATACTTTCACAATTTAAAGGTTTGCACCAAATTCAAATCTCCATGTAATCGAATGTATATTCCATCTACACAAGATTCTATTATATTTTCATTACTGTCTTGATCACTTATTCCTAAGCCTGTGTTTGATTGAGAGATTTGAGAAGCAATTTGGAAAAGGAAAGTGGAAAGGTGTGTGAAATTAGGTAAAATGCAAATATATTTTATTCATATTTCACATACGTTTTCTATTTCATTTTTCAAATTATTTTCTAAATCTCCCAACCAAACACATCATAAAGATTTTGTATATTATATTAATGTCAATTTTTACAGACTTTTGTCATAATTTGTACCCAGTTAAGCCAATGTCAAAAATAACCATATTCATGGTCGCTTCACTAGCATAAGTTGATTGAAAAACCAATTAAAAATCCATAGCATCTTTGGGCCAAGCCTTTGTCCGCTATTCTACTTTATATGGGGATATTTAATCAGTAATTCAGTCTTTTTCGGTTCACCTTCTCATTTGACATATAAACTCTATACGAGTAAGGAACACCTGGAGCAAGACTATTAATAAATAGACAAATATCTAAGTAAAAATGAAACCAAAAACAACTATATAACATATACGGATGTGCAAGACCGAACTTTTGGGGTCTCTGTCTGAGCAAATACTAGCTAATGTCAACTAACTAATGTACTTTTTAACAAATGAAATCTCAACTAATGAAATTGCTAATAATGACTACAACTTATATTAAATAAAATAACTGAATAAAACAACTGCTTCTTTAAATAACGAAAAAAAGTAAGAAACAAGACCTGTCATTTCCTTGAAAGAACTCATCATTTACGTTGTGTTTGGTTGAAAAATTTGGGGAGAAATTTGGAAAGTGAAAAGGAAACGCTGTGTGAAACTAGGTGAAATACATTTCACTTACCTTTTTCATTTCTTTTTCCAAATTCTTCCTTAAATCCTCCAACAACATACAATATTAGTCCAACATCCGAGCCCTAGCATAAATGATAGATGCATTAGGTTTTGATTTTTCTTGTCTTCTTTCCAGTAGTGGATGGCTAGTGAAGTCCCCATTACTTGTTGTGGCACTATTCTAATGGAACCAAACACACTAACGTTGTGTTTAGTTAAGGGATTTGGGAAGAGATTTAGAAAGAAAAAGGAAAAAGGTGTGTGAAATTATGTGAAATGTAGGTATATTTTATTCACATTTCACCTACGTTTTTCTTTTCCTTTTTCAAAATTTTTCCTAAATCCCCCAACCAAACAGAGTGTAAATAATTTCTACAAGAGATAGATATCAGTCCAATGCCAAGGTTTTGTCAAAATCTGAGTCAAGCTCTTCCAAACAGATTTTTTCTTGAACATAGGTTTGAAATTCCTTCGTGATACGCTTGGTACAAGAGAAGGGAAAGGAAAAGAAGATAAAATAAAAGAAGAGAATAGAGGGAAGAAAAGAGAAAGAAAAATAATTTCCTCTCACAACTAATATCCTGTCTCCAACTATAATACTTCGGAGCTCACAACATCAACTGTGTACTGTGGTTGACCAAAATTTCACATCTGGTGTGGAAAGATTGTCATGGACCAAATTTGGTGATTTAAATGCAAGAATAGGTGATCTGCGAACAAGCTCAATCACTTGTGAGTTGTGACATATCGAATTAACTACGTTTGCTTGGTATTGCAAAGTAAAAAGAACGACATCAAATAATACCATTGAAAAGAAAAGAAAAAATATAACCTTTTATACTCCATAACATAACAAGAAGAATGAGTACAAATAATGCAATGCATGTTTACATACCTATCACAACACACACATATCTCTGACACATTTTTAACAACTTCCCCATTGATACAGTCATTGGAGACTCTAGTTTCAATTTCGCCCTCCACATAAACCGAAGAGCTACAAAAGAGCTCCACACATTAGATAGAAGTAAAATTATGAAAAACTAAGGTTGCGTTTGGTAGAGTTTTGTAAATATGATTTGAGAATATGAGTTATATTTTGAGTTTGTGAGGTTTGGAATTATGATTTGAGTGTGGAAAATTTGTTTGGTAAAGAGTTTTGAAAAGAGTTTTGATTTGAGTGGGGAATTGTTGATGTGCCATTTGATATTTGATACAAAAATTTACAACTCATAACCAAACATACAACTCAAAATTATTTTAAAGCACATAAAAAATTTTTAAAAATTCAGAAAATGTTTTTTTCGATTATATA